>OX393566.1:7560855-7619175 GCA_947652115.1 Blastomussa wellsi | reverse complement strand
ATTAACTCAACACATGGCTTTGCTTTTTAGTTTACGTGCTTTGTGCGCGAAAGAATAAGAAAACACGGACTGATAAACATTACTTTTTTCATCAAACAGAGCAACTGGATCCAAAATGTATTAGTAGAAACGATTAATTTAAGTGTCGACATATTCGACTATAAAAACTAATTGGGGGTAATTCTCTTTAAATCAACATTGAAATGGCATCAATGTTGATTTATTTCTTTCATTGCTCTCTTGGAGGTTGGTTGGTCGCATCCTCGATACGCTTTAATGTGACTGCGCGATGCAGTTAAGAGCTATATGGCTATGTGTGCCTTTCATCATTTGACTGAGTAACCGCCACACATGCGTTTGTAATAGCAACCGACGTTGAGATTAAATCAGTGGCCATTTTGGAATAAGATGTATTGTTGCTCGCGATTTTTCCTTGTCCGCGCAAACGGGGGAAACATTGTTGCGGACACAAATTGTTTCTGAATAAAATCAGAAACACTTTTTGTATCTCGGACAAAAATTATGTGTCCGCAAAATTGTTGCGCGTGGGGGGAAACAAAGAAACATATGTGTCCGTCACAATGTGTCCTCGTTTGCCACCGCCCTTTGGTTATTACTAGTTTATCCGGATTTAACTGGTTTTTCCAACTTCCTTATCGCAAAAGCATTATCCCCTTCCCTCCCCTACCTCCAATGAATTACATTATAATGTAATTGCGATTGCAGGTTTTGGAAAAGCAAATAACTTAGAAGGTTTTAGAATAACTGCTTAGGCCGTTTTTTGTCGAATTCGTAAATCTTTAAACGTTACCTTGGAGGTTGGATACTGGTTTTAACCCGTTAATTGGGCGAATTTAATTACAAAAAGAAAAATAAAACACATTTACGGCCGTAAAAAGAAATATCACGATTTATGCAAGACGTGCAGCATAATTTCTTGCACGTATTTATTGCCAATTACCTAAAACAAATTTAACGTGGGTGGAAATTTGGGATTCGTTTTGTAAAATGCCGGAAGGATGGAAAAAAAATGTTTATTATTGTGATGTAGAATGAGAAGGTTGAGGAAGAGAAAAGCTATTGTTTGGTTTACTCGACAACCTTTTTCTTAATTGTGATTGAAAATGTCTCCGTTGAAAGCATCAAAAATGGAAAACTCCGCATCGAATCCATATTTCTTTTTCATCATAAATGCTATGCCCCAATTGGTCTCGGTTGAACACAATACTTCTCCGCGGGAACACAAAGCAGGTGCAGCGAGAAACGTCATTTCTTGTCGTCTTCATGTCTGCAGTTGTGAAAAATGTTGACAGTTTCATGTCCACCAGCGGAAGAATAATTCATTTATTCAACTCACTTCGGGTTATCCATTATTTGAGGGACAAAAAACGACACGGAATGCCATTCAAGTGTTCACCGAGTAGTGGCATTCTGTCACGCGCTCGTGCAAGGAGCTCCTGTCAATCTATATGGCTTTCAATTGGTTTCTTTGAAAGTGTTCTGCTGGCGGTCCGGTACATAAATTTAGGGAAGAAGTCGAATTGAATTCACCTGCACGAGGCCCTTTTTCACGCCTCGAAACTGAAATAGGTATGTGCAATGCTTTCTTAGGGACGTCTTGTTTGTAATCTATTTAACTTAAGCTCAGTTTAACTAGATCAGGTAGGAAAAACCATCTTTAAAGGAATCGTTACTTAGCTGGAAGTTTTTAAAGAACGACAAATGCGATTTAAATGCGTCTGTTGAACAAAACTTATCTTATTTGATTTATCTTTAAACCGAAGTAAAATACAAGGTAATGATTGAAAAACTCTGGGTTGTATTCGACATTCACATAGCGAAATTTTTTTCAGTTTTCATCTCGATTGATGCTCAACATTCTTGATTCATGGGGTCTTCTTCTTTTTTTGAAATATTTATGATATTTTACTATTAAGAACATGTTACACTTTTCACAAAACATCAACAAGAGAACCGTATCGCCAGTTTTAATTCGTTATCTGCTACGAAATTATTGTTACTGTTATTCGACCAGAAAATAGCAACAAAATTGCTATTCATGGCACGTTTTTCAAGTTGTATGAAAACACACTTTCACAATAACCGTTTTCCAAGAAAGGAGTCCGGGCGTAGTTAATCGCATGAAAAGGAGACAGCTTGTGAAAAAAAAACAGCTTTTAATTTTACATACGTATTGTTATAGCGACCAGACGGTTTGTATTTAAACAAACTTGTTCGAGCGACCAGTATTACCATTAAAACTTGACAACCCTTGACAGCTATACAATTGTTTTGACTTATTTTTAATTAAAACTGTTAGTTTTATTTCTTAGGCTAAGGATTGTTATGGTAACATTTTCCCCTCCGAAAATGCATTGTGTAGTCTTCATAGAATGAATATAATCGTTTTTTTTACAGTATGTTTTATTGCGCGCAAGTTAACATTAACACGACTAACACGACTAATTTTCTGTTTGCTGGACAAGAGCTTGTAGCGTCGATCGCAAGGTCCGACAACTCAGCTGTGTTCTACTGGAAATACGCGAATCTGAGTGGTTCTCCCACTGTTGTCTAGTAACAAGTAGACTTTTCTGTGAGCGAATAGTCAATGAGGCGCAGCCGAGGGCGAAAACGAGGGCGAGTAGTCTAATTGTTTTAGTAGAAACTCTAAAGGATTGAAGTCCAAAACGTACAATACTGTGTACTGTTGAGCCAAAAATCGCGCTTGTTTCTATCGGCGAATAGAAAACTGTGGGAGAAGTTTCCATTCAGATTCGCGGATTTCCAATAGAACACGGCTGAGTTTCGACGACAAAAGAAAGACGACAAAAATGCATCTAAACCGGTCGCGAGACACTTCAATCTCCCAAATCATTCTAAGCAACATATGGCTGTCTGCTGCATTTCCCTTCACCAAGGAAGCACGGAAAGCCACAAAACTCTGGAACAGAAATTTATTTTTCAAATCGGCACTCTTAATACTCACGGTATCAACGACCGCTTTTCATTCAACTAATTTATTCCGTTGTTTTCACGTTACTAGACACCAACCAATAGGGAAGCTCCATCGTTCTGTCTATAAACCACACACGACCCAAAATTCCTTGATTCGCTCCGACGAAGGGCTAACGCTCGAAAAGTCAGCTCTCGAATCTCTTTACGGTGGCCATTTACATTATCAACCCAGTTGATAAAACCAAATTATATTGTTATACTTCCCACCGACGCAGCACCACAGTTTCTTTAGAAACTTACCCCCTCTATACATGAGTTCCTTATAATCGCCGATAGACCAATGGCGCGCACGTTGTTCTTTGAAGGCACGATTTTTATTGATTTTTGGCTTAAAAGTACGTAAAATGACAAACCTTTAGAACGCAAACTTTCAGAACTTCTACTAAAACAATAATGCTGTTCTCTATCGTTTTCTATGAGCGACAGTAAACTCGGCTGCGCCGCTCGTTGACTATAGAAACACCTGTTATAGAAAACTCGTGTTCGTAGTCTAATTGTTACATTGCCTTAAAGATCACATGAAAAAAAAAACAAAGTTCACAGGTTGCTTTGCATGCGTTTCGCTAATTCTGTGTCCCTATTTTAAGGCTTTTAACTGTTTATACAAAAAATTACGCTTTTGACTGTGTGAGGTGCGGTGACCAAATGATGAGGTTCAGGACTTCGGACTGAAGCATTTATACCACCAAGTATGAATAAAACTTTGTTGTTGTTCATTTTATTCTTGGTCTTCGGTTCGAGCTCCCTCGCCCCAGGTGTATAAATGGTACAGGTGAATTTAATGCTGGGGGTAACTCTGCAATGGACTAGCATCCCATCCAAGGTGGGAGGGGAGTAACAATCTCCTTACCGATTCTAATCTTGCGACATCATCGTCGTTTCGATATTATCCGTTGGCTTAGCGCTATAACCGCGAAGAGAAGGCCCCTTTTTTATGAACGTGCTAGACAGCCAACAAAGCAATTTGTCATACCACGAAGTAATGACTATTCCTTAGATTTCCCCCATTTTAGGAATTCAGTTTTGTGTAGGATATTCATTTGTGTTGCTCTGGTTGCGTTTGGCTCCAGAACGAGGACAGATGAAAGTACAGAAACCATCTGCAAAGCCAATAGGCCATTTCCGAGTTCGCTTTTGCCTCAGCGTCAAAACGAGTCTAAGTGCGAAACCATTCATATGAAAATGTGTTTTACCTGCATCTTCATTCTCATGCAAAACAAGCTCATTTTCATATGAATAGCTTCGTACTTAGACTCGTTTTGAAACAGAGGAAAAGGGAACTCGGAAATGGCCTATTCAAGCTCTCATAAACCTTATTCCAAAATGGCGGCTGATTTATGCACATACACATTGGCCCTTGTTGCCTCGTTCACGATAAAATATTCTTTTGATTTTTGAGCTTTAAAACGAGGCAAGAAGGGTTAATTTGAATACCAACAAAAGAATATTAAGGTGGTAGCCATTTTGGAATAAATTGTATTGCTTTGAAACTGTAAAACATGAATGTTCAAAGCTGTATCTTTTTAATTCATAGGATGTTCACTGCACCAGCATTTCAGACTAGTGCCCAGTCGATTATGTCGGAAGAAGTCTGATAAAAGATTGAAATATCTTTGATGCCTGGCGTGGGAAAAACCATTCTCGTCCCCAGAAACGCTTGTCCCTCTTAGCCGGCTGGGACTGTGCACGAGGAACAAGTGGCTCTGGGGACACACGATTTGATTCGCTGAAATCAAACAAAGGGAGTCCAATCACATCAGCCGTTTTAAACGTGCTCACGATAAAGGATTTTTAAACGGCTGATGTTATTGGCTCTGGGGACGAGAATGGGGAAAAACGCGTAGCGCGCTGGGTGTTAAATGAGAAGAGACTTCTCTCTATGAAACCTGCGCGCAGGGAACCATAGTAATTGTAGAAATCAAACGTATGACATCTTCGAGACTGCGCTGCTCAACAGCTGTTCAGCAAAAAATAAAAAAAAGACCACACAACTACACGGCTGGACCTGCGGCTGAACGGACTCTAGATGGTCTTCAGGAAATCATAGAATTACAATAAGTTGACTTGAAGCAACACAGTTCTCAACAAGTATTAATTTCAACGCATGAAAACGTCGACTTTCAGGTTACAGCTGGTATTTAGACAAACTGAGGCCTGAAATGTGACATGCAATCGTGTATCAAATAAAACACAGCACAACACTGTAGAGTTAGGGTTAGGGTTAAGCATATGCTATATCGGCACTCATTGTATAACAAAGATTCATTTTTTGTAACCGAAAATTCTAGAAAATAATTCGATCAAGATCAAATTTACTAAACACGCTTATCCACTCATTAATTAAGGTTTGATCATGCGGAAGAGGACCCACTGAGGAAAATTAACCAAAAATTTAATGTTTCGTCATTTTTATTAATTCACACTGAATTTCTTGGCCGCACTGATTTTACCCGAGGGTTGAAATAGCCCCATGAGACTCGCGTATTGGTATGTGATCTCATTTGGACGGGAAGTGATTTATTTCAAACTGACATTTTGGGAATCTCTTGATTAATGATGTATTTTATTCATCGTAGGGCATAAGCCGGTCAAACACAACAGGTTCGGCTAGGGCACATGCGCGATTCAATCTCACAACGCCGCAGCACTCGGAAAACACAAGTATGTCTTGTTCTTAGGGTGATTTGACTCATTATAATGGCTCTTTTAGCCTCTAGGATCTCTCATTTTGTTCTTATTTTAAGTAATGCGCTTGAATCGAGTTTATGAACTTTCGACTGAGATCAATTTAAGCGGTACAGCAAAATCGACAAAAATGTTCCTGGATCGCGCGGTCTTCTCTGATCTTTCTGCTTCACGCTGAATGTTGCAGGGAGATAAGTTTTCACTTGTTTTTCAAACGCCGGCAAAAGCAGCAGCTAGCCTTCTGAGGTAGCTATTGTAACTCTATTGGGCATTTGGCCAAACCCATTATCAAATGAATGAAGAAAAGTTTCCCCACAGTTTATGAGAAAATATTCTTTGTGTACGGTGCGTGTAAAGTATAACTGAATTGTATAAACCCATGGATGGTTTTCGCAACCGATTTCATGGAAATACTAGAAAAAACGCTAAAGCACTTGAGTAAGCACGAGAAGACTTATGGCCAGCCAAAACGCACTCGCAAGGCTTAACAACGTTCCCTGTGTCAAACAAAAGCCAGAATTTATGTTACATTATATTATGAGTAGAAACCAATTAACAAGAAACAGGGATGGCGATGGTTGAGTTCCTTGTTACTCCTTACTCCGAGGGTTTTTCTTCCTCCACATCAACCAACACCGTCAAAATTCCAATTCGATCGGGAATCCGAGGGTCGTAGTTTTGTTAATATCGCAAATAATTTTTCCTTAAGCAACAACTTGCGCTTGCTCATGACACGTTCGTGGCACGCTCATAGCACTCTAATGGTCTGTCAGCGAATGACGACGAGAAAACCAATGCGCAGTGGCGGATTTACAACAGAACAAAATGAGCATCTGTTTGAGTTCTACTGGCTCTTTTATGAAAACTATCAAAGACAAGCAACTCTATACCGAACCTACCCAACAGCTTAGACTCGGCGACGACAGTTGAATTGATCAGAAGATGCTGTCCTCGTAGCTTAGAAAAATTTTTTTTCTCTGTTTTACTGAACTGTATTTAATTGTGTAAACAAAGAGAAGCGTAACCCCTCAAAATAGAAGTATCGGATCCAAATGAAGGCTATAATAAGCAATACTAAAAAAACAGTGAAAAAAAACCCAAGGCTGATTCAGTTTAACAATCTAACAAATAAGACCCTCAAGGAGAAAGGCAGGGCCTTTTGAAATATTAGCATTGAATTCTATATAACAAAATTCTCGAATCTGATTGGTTCTTAGCACGTCCTATTTTTGACCAAAGTGGCGCGTGTCCAATAACAATGTTTGTGTGCTGCGCATGCTCGCGCTCTTTCTTTGGTTTCTTAATACGACTGAAAATGCTTGATATTTCTAATAGAACTTTAATTTTCAAACATCGATTTCTTATCACAGTGATGATAAATCGTCAACAGGTTTTGCTTTGCGGAAGTTTTACTCGAACTCTGTTATAGTTATGATTAATTGGTAACAGGACTTCGTGTCGTCCAATTCTGTTTGTAATCATACTCATGATTAATCACTCGTATGATTACAGACAGAATTGGACTCCACACAGTCCTATTACCATTACTTATCAAAACCGGGTCAAGGAATTTATGGCCGCTTTTGCCCGTTATACTCTAAATATTTTGTTTCGCCCGTTAATTATGCCTTAAAATTGGGCCAAGAAAGGACCAAAAAAATTATTACAAGAACAGCACTGAACTGAGGATAAGAGAATGGGCACAACAAAAAAACTGCCAGTTCCTTTTAATTTTTATAACGAAGTGGTTATGGCACTGGACTTGTAATCCGGCGGTCCCGGGTTCAAGTCCTCCAGCGGTTCCTAGTTTTAAAATTCAGCTCCTTTAGCCAACTATATTGCCTCCTACCAGTTGGGATTTTTAACAACATTTCTGTTCCATTTACTTTATTTATTTCCTTAGTTAGTGTCCCCAGTTAGCACAACATTGCTAAAGACAAGAGACATGATGGTCTGGACTTCCCTGTTACCGACCTTGAAACAGTGGCCTCTATGTTATTTCTGTAATTTACACTGCGCCAAATGAAAAATATTCTAGAGTATTCTAGCCTCGAATATGTCAGTGTGATGCCATAGAATCCTATAGAGTATTCTAGACTATTCAAGACGTACGCTATACGTGAAGTGCCCCTGGAGTATTCACGAGTATTCAATATTGAATACGTGATGCACACTCGGAGTGTTCAATTTGAATATGGAAAAACAGGCCGGATCCCAATAGGATATCCCAGGTGTATTTCGAATCAGGCGTACTAGAATACGTCGGAAAATTTCAGTATATGATGCGTGTGCCGAGTCGTATTTGAGCGAATTTTGGCCCGAATGTTTGGCTTTTCGCGCAGTGTTAAAAATATTATGGAATGTTTTAATATTTTTTCAATTCTACCAGTTGCCAGCAGAATCCCACTCCAACCTTTCCTGATTCCGCCTCCCCTACGATCCCGTCTCCCGCACGATCCCGCCTCGAACGCAGTCACGCCCATTCTACTCAACCATATTTCATAACGAGAAAACAGAAGCCACAGCAACAACAAAAAGACAGTGACAACGAGAAATGACCATCGAAGAAGTAAAGAATTCTGTCAGTTGCGTGGTGTTGCACCTTCTAAACCAATCTTGACCTCTTCCTTTTCTCCTTTCGAATTTTAAGTTTGACGAGCGAGATTGGCACTGTAATCAAATCCGCTGATGTATTAAATATTGATTAAAAGAAACATGGCTAGCAATAAAGAACACCCGATGAAAGCAATATGGATTAATTTATGAAAGAACAAATTTAGTTTCTCGGGTTTGAGCGTGAGTTCGAGTGGCGCTGGCGAAAACCAATCTTGGACTGGAGGGTGGAGGTTCGTCATTGGTTTATAGCGGGAACACGTGACAATAACCTGACAACGCCTTTGATCGCGTGAGCTGAAGTGCCAATTTAGACGAGAAACTTTTGCGGTTTCACGGTGCCTTCAAGAACAAGCGGTTTCCTTCATTAATGTTCTCAAGAGCACCACAAACAGTCAAAAATATTCTTATCGGAAATGTTGCTTCTTAAAAGAATTGTTAATTGATTAAGCCTGTATAAACCATGAACACGCCAAGAGGGATAAAAACATTCCGGATAGGCCCCCAACTCGCAGTCTTCCGCGCCACAGCAGGAACAGACACTTAGCATGGCTTCACCCTTCGTTGATCCAAGTAAACAACTATTCGACTTTGTCTTTCTTTCCTCTTCGCGTGGAAGCATTTTTCTGGCGCATATTTGCACGCCTTTTCGCATTCAGATAATAACAATTTATCCGGACTTACCAGTCAGTCTGTCTCCTTTCTCAAGGGTTGCCACGCTGGGTATGATATGATTTAAATAGACACGCCCATAGTCTAATTGCTTCTAATGGGTCTAAAGTTAAACAAAGCAACTGACATGGATCATGGAAATTTTCCCTTCACTGACAATGATGTTTGCCGAGAAGTCTAGACTAATGTCCACAAAAAAAAGCTTGATAAAAGGCTTCGTCAATGTCAGTAGAATATCTCAATACCACGATTCACAATTTACAAGTAACGTTCATAAATAGTGGATACTTTTGCTTTTTACAACGAAGAAAACTTATCATTTTAATTATGGAAACTGTTAACTCAAAAATTGCCTCCAGTGAAACGAAAAGACGCTCATAACATACCATTAATAACTGTCTCAGTTAGATGTAAATAAGCTAATGGATCGACCACTCTGAAAGGAAAAAGTCGTACAAGGCGCAAACTCTTTTAAATTCAAGGGCCTACATTTGCTAAATTAAGAAGAGTGTTAAACTACTAGATTACGTTAGCGCTAAAATTGCGACGTCACTAGGGGACAAAAGAACTTCGATGGTGTTATCTCATAAAATACTATAATCTTATGTGATCATGCCGGTAAATTAGCTAGAAGCTACAATGAAAAGTCTAATCGACAAGATCTTTTTCTAAACGGATGAAGCGGGATAAATTAGGATGTTAGATCTCGAACAACAGAACAAAAGAAAATCATGGAATACGTTGCCAACGGAGAAATCATCAGTATTATAAATTAAAGTTGAGATATACTTTTGATCGCGCTGGAGTGAGTAGTAATCTTTTTCCCGGAGTACACCGAATTATATAACTATTGTATTTTGTTACTTTTATCTGGTAAAATTGGATTTCAATATTACGAAACACTGACATTACTCTGAATAAAAGCCTTCCCGCAGAAGGCGTTTTTGTAAATGCCTAGATGATAACCACGCATAAACTGGTTTATCTCTAGGAGGACCATTTTCTAAGCTAATTATATAACGTAGTACGCACAACAATGTGATTGATCTACTAACTAATTAACATTCCGGGCGTTTCCTTGTTAACTGGAACAGAAGAATAGTGCCTATTGTTTTTTGTATCAATAATTTATTTATTGCAATTGTCTGATTCTGATTTGATTCGATTTTGGATTGTTTAAAAAAATAAAAAAATCACTTTATTGAAATGTCGATGCATTTGGGACGGCGGTTGCTATTCGAGGACATTGTCAGTGTTATATAAGCTAACAAATATTGTAAATCAACAGAAAATCGTTTCCCTTCTCAGTTTCTCTAACTCGTGACAGTCCAGGCCTTTTTGGGCCAAGTTTCACCCGACGTTTTTTCCTGTCTTTTTTCCCTATCACACGATTAAAGTTGCTAATTATATCGGTTGTAATATTCCAAAAATGCATTTGCGACAGTTCCTTTGAATTCTTGTTTAATAAACAGGATGCGCCCAGGAATGACAAGGATTGTAAAGTTTGTCTTCTAAATGGGTCAAATTCTTATTTATATACACTGAAAATTCATTTGAAATTATCAGTTTTATATTTTTCGAAAAAAGAAAATTGAGAATTGGTTGTGGACACAAAATGTTTCTGGATAAAATCAGAAACGTTTTTTGTGTCTTGGACATAAATTTTGTGTCTGCAACAATGTTGCGCGCGCGCGAAAACAGGGAAACATTCGTGTCCGCAACAATGTGTCCTCGTTTGCCCTTTAGTCCACTGAGAGAGTATGGCAAGCCAAATGGGTTGTTTCAACCACGAAGTTGGCATGTGTAGTGTCCTGTAAATTCTCTTATGGAATTCACATGATAATAGGTATTTATAGAACTCGTTACTGGCGTAATACCAACAACTTGGCCCCACTATCTTTGCATGTCACCATTTTCGCGCTCATTTTTCTATGGTACAAAATTACTGTCAAAACCTCAGCATATTCGTTTTCTAAGATGGAAAAAAAGAAAGAACAAGAAATTTGTAATAAACATACCCCCAAACAAGGATAGTTTCAAGGAACTACGACCGAAAATACAACGAGAAACTTGAAAAAGGTGAACCTCGTTTTTAGATATAGACCAGAATTGGTCATCTTTGCTTTGCTTACGTCGCGATTTTTTTGGATATGAGGTTGTGGAAGGGGGTGGGGTGGGGGCTAATTTGAATGCCTGTTAGACCCCAATTAAAAGCTGTGAAGAATACAAAAAGACAAGGTTTGTAAAATAATTATTTGGCGAGAACTGATCAAGATTTATAACCTCTCATTTTTACCCTCTCCTCGGATCACGCTTGGTGTCAGAAGCACTGTGGCTACGAGGAGCTGATCGAGCGCGAGACTCGTCTTGTCAACAACTGAATAATGTCTAGTTAATTGGTACTGGTAATATTTGGATAAAGAAACTTGATTCTGCCATAAAAAAAGAAAAATAAATTCTGTAACACGACCAGTGCGTTAAGCCGTTCATGTCTGTCCGCTCTGCATGTCTGTCGGTGTTTTCTTAACGAGAAAAGGGAATTTAATTTTCTTCTCGTTTCACAAAGCGTGCCGTTGAAAAGCTGCCGGAATTTTCAGCGTGCTAGGTAGCATGACTTCTCACTAAAATGGCCCAATAGTTCTCCACACGCAGCCAATTTTTCCTCGTGTAAATTTTACGAGCTGCAAAGACTGGCAACAAAAATGGCTAATGCTATGAAACAGCCAAGTGTCAGCATTTGTCGTAGCCAGGGCGTTCGGTGGGCACGCTGCCTTTAGTGTTATCAAGATCTCTGGTGATTTGACCTGGAGTTGGATTTCCCATATCCTGACCCTCAGTTTCCTCTTTTTCTATTTTTACTTTGACATAAGACATGTGCGCAAACAAAATGCTTTGCTGTTTACCGACAAATTTCAGTTCTTCAAACTGTCGCAGAAATGATTCAGTGAATTTAATTCTGTTCATGTTCTCGATGTTCTGTTGTGCCCTAAAATCAGTCAACAACTTTTAGAACAAATTACACATTGGCCAGGATTTGTAACAACATCTCGTTATTTCCTGTGGCAGAGTCTCCTAAATTAATTAAATTTTAATTCTTCTCGCTGCAATGACCTCTACCAAAAGCCCGCAAAAGCCGATAAAAGTTTAAACTGCTCCTTATCCAGCCCGAAAAACTAGGCAAAGACAACTATCGAAAGCCGAATGGCCCGAGTTTTACTTTGCGCGACAGGAATTGTTTCGTCTAAAGTCAAACCTTTAACCCGGTGAAACTTCCATGCGAATATGACGAATCGTCGGAAATTTTGGTACTATTAGAACCTCATTTTGTGGGCGTGACTCGAATTCACTCAGTCACTTCCCCAAAACATTAAATGTTATTTTCACAAATTTTAAAAGCGATAACGAGGTCATCTTTTTTCCCTAAAATTTGCCAGAATAACTCTAGCAGTTGCAGTTTTAGATTATCGATTAGAACACACGATTAAAGCGGCACCAAACAGATCAATGACCACGCTTCAATTCATTTAGTTTGAGATACAACAGTCACTCCCGGATAGCCTTCCCTAATCCACTTCTTATTGTAAACTGGTGAGTGTGAAAAATATACCAAGTATTTTGAAAGTCCAATAATTGCGATTGATGAAAATACTGAAACCCTATTGTCTAGTTCGGAGAATGTTGAAGTGATTATACAAATTCATTCACTGTGCTTTGTGAGGAAATTTTGAATCGATTATATACATGGCTTTTCTTTTGACTTCGTAAAACATGAAAATGTTTGTAAAGAAAAAGCTTAATGGCTCAGAAAAAATAAGTGATGCAAGAAAAAAAAATAAAAAGTCGAGAAACATTAAAAAAATGCACGGAGTGAGCGCGAGATAGTCTAATTGGGAATTTAACAGCTGTTCCGTGTCATTTGTTCCCAAATTATCAGAATTGTACTCATGTTGAATTAAAAAGTAAATAAAATTGATGAAGGCTCAAGAAACTTGTTTTACCTGAAAACTTTTTTTATTCATAACAGCAATCACCCGACTTACCATTTTGAGCTTAACCAGTTATTTTACATCCGCGAAATAAAACTGCAAACGGAATAAAAGGTAGCGTATTAAAAATGAAATTATGAAAACGAACCCGGTTACCAAGATAATTTGCACGTGGCGACGATTGCCTCGCGAGAAAACGCAATGTCGGAAAGTGTGGTTTCTTTTTGACCTGGCATAGAACTCAAAAGAAGAGAAATAATTGCATTTAAAAGGCAGGATGTAGAGATTAAGAGATCTGTGGGTGAATTGAGCCCCCAGCTAAAATAATAAATGGCTGTCTTGACGTTAGAAGGAAACCGCAAAAGGACTTCTTTTGTGTAAGTTTTCCTTTCTAAACGGAGAAATAAACCACGCGTTGAAAAGAAACATTATCCGCATTTTGTCGTGTTTAGTCCGCGCGCGTTTTATTTGTGTTCACACCAAGTGAAAGTGGCTCCCGAACGATTTCAGGTTTTATTCGTCGCCAGAAATTGTGACAGCAGAAATGAACTATATAAGGAAAAATATAAATTAATTTATAACCAGACGAAGTGCATTCAACCGCGCGTAGAAATGGGCCCATTAGGTATCTTTGATCTAGATTTGTATCGATTTTGAACAGTCAATATGGTAAAACACACACATTATCCAGGGGCACTTATCTCGACGGATTTTTTCAAATGTGCTTTTTATCTGGGAACAAAACATTTCGCACCTTATAAATGCGCAAAAGCCTTACGAGAAGAATCAACATGTTAAATGCAAGCCAACAATAGGCGTATCAAAAATCTAAACCTGCTCTTTTTATCGAAATCGCCTCGGGCTAAAGATCTTTGAAA
This sequence comes from Blastomussa wellsi, assembly GCA_947652115.1. Lineage (NCBI taxonomy): Eukaryota > Metazoa > Cnidaria > Anthozoa > Scleractinia > Plerogyridae > Blastomussa > Blastomussa wellsi. The sequence goes on along the minus strand of OX393566.1, from coordinate 7,605,326 downwards.
GCAAAGGAGTGACATCCGAAGACCCGTGCAAAGAATAAACACCCTTGGAAAAAACAAATAAACACAAATTTGATCCTTGGTTGTTCAACACAGAAAATTGTTAGCCTAAAACATTTCGATTTTTGGATACTTAAATTAAATTGCTGTTCTTCAGTTCTTAACCTGATATTTCTATGCAAATGGATAGTTTTTAGGCAAATGCGTTATAAGACCTTCTTTGTCATAATCTGTCCGTTAATGGCAGTTAAAAATATGGATGGATTGTTATCGGCGTGTTTGCATTCCTGATTTATCTTAGAGATTCATTATATCTTCCATCATACGCCATCAACATCTCTGCGGCGAAGACGTTAATCCTATCCCAAATCGTAAAGCAATTTTAGATGCATTTGCGTTCACGCCTATGACAGCTTGTCATTTCTTAATCGAAAAGGCAAAGATTGAAATTCATTTGTCGCGCGCGCGACACCTTCTTGGTAGCGAAATGTCACGAGAATTGTCGTGCCGTGCAACTGCCAAACTAGCACTCGATGAATATTCACACCGAGATAATTCTCTTTCCCATGTAATTCTCACTCGATTTTCAATATTTGGATTTCTCGACAAGGAACCAAAAGGTATGACTAACTAATCTTGCCACAAAACTACGAAAATTGAGAAGAAAAACGCGAGACAACTTCAAGTCCAAACACACTCGTATTCTGACTTGTCTGGGAATTTTTGAAGTGCCTTGAATGCAAAGGTTGCAAAAAGCAGGAACTGCGGTTTCATGTTACTTTCTTGAAGATTTGGGGGGTGGAATATCGACCACAATAAACATTCGCGTACGATCGAAATATTTGCTCGAAATCGACAACATTCGCTTGTCGATTTCGGTCAGAGCTAACACGTTAAACTTCGTTAATCCACATTAAAGAAAATAGAGTTTGAATTCCAAATAAGCCGACAATGCAAAACAAACAACAGACTAGGTCATCTTTTTCACCCTTGTGAGCTGTCACAACATCCTGATTTTATCCATTATCCCGATTACAGCTCACAAACCCAAAACAAACTGAGTGGGTTTCTTTACAACACTGAAGCGTCACACGTCGTGCTGAATACGTGGCGCTGATTGGCTAATTTCGCTGGCAACAATTTCCCGCTAATTGGCTGTTTGATGTGATTGGTCGTTCAATGTCTTAGTTTGAGAGGCGCTCTGCGATCATTTCTTTAACACTAACCATGCACCCTACGTTTCATATTCTTTAGACTGGAAAGTGCTCGAGATAGTCCATGCAGTTCTTGATCTGTTACCGACAATATGCTCGTGCTCTTTAGCACACTGTGGCTCGCCTGTGCTGTTCTCAGAGGCCAAGGTACTGTAGCGCCGAGGGATTCTTTGCTTATTTTCAATGATGTTTCTTGACTCTCCGTGTGTTCGTTCATTCATCTTCTGATATGCTATGCGCGCCTCGCAGGGTTTCTTGTCAGCTTGTTCGCTTTTCGCTTCGCGTAATCTTGCCACCGAGTCGCTCTCAGTGAACTGGTCGTTCTGTTAGTTTTAGGTAGTTAGAATTAATCAGGGTTTGTGGATTTAACAGAAGAAATAATTAAGACAACCACGCGAATTCGAATGAATCTGCTCGTATTGAATTGAATGTAAATTTCCGGTGCCTCGAATTTGGGCTGCGGGTTAGTCGGGATTTACGTCAAATATACGGTCGCGGCCGTCATAGTTCGTCAACAGAAATCTTCGCAAGGTTTTTACGACTGTGACGCTTCCGTTGTTTTATCTTTCAGCCATCAGTTGCTGTCGAAATGCTGCTGAATTCAATGCTTGCAAACATCGCTGTAATGAGGTAATGTTCATGCTACATACGATCTCTTTTATCTTGCCCGGCGGGACATTGAAGTTCAATAAAACTGAAAAGGAACGTAGCAATGTTATTAACTTGGCGATCACTTCATCTGGACCGCTTTGAAAGCGACGAGTGTGAAATTTCGCTGCAGTTTGTAAGTGCGAATTCATTCACACGTCTGCAAGTTTATTTTAGACCGTAGGCAAATTGAATTCAAATGCCTCTCTTCTAACATCTGTGTATTATGTTTTGATTCTCTCATGTCAGTTGGAGTCCGAAACAGACGTCAGTTTACGCTATTACAAGTTACGCGAACTTCCCAAACACTGCCCGGGCCATTTGGTGAGTAAAATTTCACATTTGTTCGGTATATTTGAGCGAGCACTTGGTGGCTTAAGTCCGAAGCGTAATTATAATCTGCAATGCCCTGAAGAAATGGCATGGATAGCCGGTCAGTTCGCCGCCCAGAACACTAATACCATTTATTGTAATCCTCTTCTTTCAGACTTATTTCTGGCGCTGTCTTAATGCTTCAAATCCAGGTGAGTAACACACCGGAGTTTAGTAGTCGTATCTGCTTTATTGTCAATCCAATTTCCCCTAATAACTTCTGCAAATAAAGGCCTTGCTTCACATAATGGGCCAATTAGCTTCGGTCTCGGTTTTGTCGCCTGTGCCGAAACCGCTAAGAGACGCATAATTTTAGCAGCTTTGTGTACTTTACAAGTTTCACAGACTTTGCTGTCGTTCGCGCTTAGAGCTAAATGAGGTGAGAATTACATTTCAAGGGAATTAAAGTCTGGAAAGGTCGCGGCATCAGGCTTGGTGCACGAGTGAGTGTTTATCCATGCGTTCAGAATTTATCGAAGTTATGCTGGGTTTTACAGCTTCTTCTTTTCCACTCGACCATTGTTGGTAGAACAGAGTTTCAATGACTCTAATGCGACGGTTTATTTCGAATTGGTTTAAGCTAAAGCCCATGTGCTAAAATTGCATTTTGCCTTATCATTGACTCGCTGTTAATAGCAACCTTTTAACATAGCATCAACTTCGATGCAAAGCGGGCTTAATGGAAAATTAATTGGGCTGTTCTATTGTTTTTTTCTTGGACAGTTATTTTTTCGCTTCCTCTGAGTCCATCAACCTTTACAAAGGGATCGCATGATTGTATGCGAAGCATTTTAGCGTTCATAAAGATCGCACTTGAAAAGGCAAAGTGATTTCTTTCTTGCAGACAGAAAAACGTCATTCTTTGTGCCTGTGGAGTACAGGCTTCGGATTTTTCTGATAACGTAAAGTGTGTTTTTGGTTTCTGCCAGAGGCAAAACTGAATTATTTATCCAAATGAACAAGAAATGTGTATTCGTTTTCGTTGGAAAAAAGTGTTTTCTGGAATTCTGGTTTTCGCCTGTTTTGTACGTCTGTTGTGTGTCACGCCCGAACTCTATCGTGTGCATTCTTTGGTGTACTCTATCTGTTTCACAAGATTCCCCTACAGAGCTTTTTGGCAGCGATCTTTTGTTCAAGAAGAGAAAAGAAATTATGCGTTTTAATAGGGTGTTAATATTCTTTCACAAATGCCCTCATATGACTAACATATAAATGACATGCATACATCAAAGATTTACTCGCGATCTCGGAAGTGTGTGCGTATGTATCAGAGGCAAATCGTTAAGTATTAAAGTGCTTTTGGGAAGGAAAGGTTTTTCGTCGCCTCCTCGAAAGGAATTAGGTTTAGTCTCAGCACTCTTAATTGTCAGATTATTACACAACAACGATGTGGCGTGTTCAATCTGTAAATAAACCTTGCCGCAAAAGAGATGTCTTATTTGGCGTGAAGCTGGATCATGAAGAATGCTTCTTAGCATTTATCGGGTTTCACAATCAGTGCTCTGCCAGATTATATCGCTGGTATTATTTTTCAGGGCCTAGAGTGGAACGGGGATTCTTTTGAAAAATAAAAATTATTGCAAAAAATAAGTATTAGTTTATTTATGGTTATGGTTGTAGCCAGAAGGGTTTTTCGGCGGTGTTGATTTAGCACAGTCGCGAAAAAAGACGTTAATTAGGGACAGAATGATCTAGCAAACTTTGCAGTGCAGTTTTGAGATTTGATCCTCTCCGTAACAACACTAAACAAATTGTTCTCCACTCTCTTCTTCAGCCAACATCATGTGATGTACAACATTCAACAATATTTTAAAAGGGTCTTGGAGATCAATTTTGCTCAAATATGTATCTGCCATTAGTTTTGTAAGGGCTATTTTGTTTGAAACACGAAACTTTCAGTGTCTACACATTAGTTTTGCAGATTAGAAATCTAATCATTTTTCTGGCAGAGCTTTTTGTCTCTGAGGCTTTTAAACAACCATTAAAAGACATTAAAGTATTAACACAGGTAAGCTTTTAAGTGGTGAAAAATTTAACAACTAACCATATATATAATCTTTCCTACATAATTTTTTAAAAAATCTGCTTAAAACTAAAAAGGGAAGCTTTGGTGATTAACCCCATTTTGGTTTTTATGGTTTGGGTCAGTTTTCTAGGAAAAAGTTAATTACCAGATGATTTGAATGAAAAGATCTCACTCTGCATTTAAGACACTTGCAATTACTAGCTTTGGAATGTTGCTAAATCTTAATTGTACCCTGACACTCCAAAGGTCTTGCTCTAGACTTGGCAGGTTCCACTGGAAAAAATTACAAAGTATCAGAAAACAGAATTCTTATTTCTAATAGCTTTCATTTGAATGGTAACACTCTGTGGCCACATCCACAGATTCAATAGTAAGAACACATTATAGAAATGGTTTTCTCCTTTCCATTGGTAAGTCGAAGCTCTTCCTTCAAGAAATGATGAGAGAAACAATAGAAACTTTACACTAGGTTCATCTTGTTTCATCTCCTCAAGCTTCACCTGAGATTTATCCCTTTAGAGACTCCTTTTTTCATCCTATTGCAAAATACGTTAACAGTGTACATCATTGTTTCCATTATCTATAAATTTTGCTCTTAATTGTTCATTTATTGCTCCTGAGCACCTATGAAGGTATGGACTGGGAAGAATGTCCAGAATTGGACATTGCGCAAGGCTTTTGAAATAACACAGAAGTGTTGTGTTGATTGATGCTGAAAGCGTCTCTGACCTGAGCAGAGTACTCGCAATTAATTTCTTCCTGTTATGTGGACTTTTATAAAAAAAAAGGTGGAATGCATTTTTGGCAATTTTATTGATCTTTCTTGTGCTTGTGCAGACTTGAGCAGGTATCATTCTTCATGCAGACTTTGCTGTTAATTCTGGCAGGCCTAAAAGTTATATCTCTATCATCAACAAGATAAAAAATGCAAGTATTTAAAAATCAATCAGAAATTCATCAAAAGGAAAGACTTCTACAGCCAGGGTTAATGCTATGAGTTTGGCTGATATTCAAGTGTTGTAATGTCCTTTCTAAAAGGAATTATCTATTATTCCACTTGAAGTGTTGACAATTTTCTTTCTTTATGAGCATCTTCACTGGCTGGTTTCAGCTTCAAGAACTTCAACTGTGATTTATCATTTGCATGTCTGTGGAATATCTGACCAATGCCTGACCTTATACGTTTCGCCTTTTGCAATGTCTTGAAAGCACGACTGTGGAATCTGACCATCCTTTGGTAAGATTCTTGAATGCCTGACCTTGTGCGTTTTACAAGGTCTTGACAGTTTATTAATGCCTCAATTGCAATAGTTTTCAATAGTCTCAAAATGCATGGATGTCAACGTCCTTTGGCAAAAGTCTGGTATTTAATTAAACATGATGTCTGGAATGTTTTTTTGTCAAAAATTCCAGAAGCCAATATTCTGTTTTTGAGTCAATAGGCGTGATCATTTTTCATATAATATATGGGTTATTGAAGATACAAAAAGACTGAAAGAATGACTGCCTCCATTAGTTCACATTTTTCTTTGAGATTCTATTAAAACTAATCTAATTTCTATGATGCACTGACCTTTCTTACTAATAATTTGTTGTATAAACCAAATATCATTAGGATCACTTGAGGACTATTTTTTTTTACTTACCCGTAATAATTTTATATGCAATATGTCCAGTGGATTTGATTAAGTTTGTGATGCGTGAATGTTTGAGAAAGGAAAGTTTACTTGTTGGAGAAGAAAATGAGGTTGTCAAATGCAGCATTGTGCTTGAGAATAGTGAATTAAATCTGTTGTTCATGATTAAAGCAATTTTACTTGTTCTACATGTAGCTCACTTAAAAACGGCTAGGGAAAGTATCTATGAAAGTGTTTAATTTTTTGACATACATGATTAATTCTTTTGAATTATTGCTCAGCATTGAAGCACAGTAGTTGCTGTGCATTCCTGTTTGTCTTAATAGATCAACCCTGGCTGCTATGTTTGAAGAGATTAAAATTTTTGAAATATTGGCTTGCTGTTTCAATTGTTCCAGTATGCAGAAAGGCAGTTTACACAGTAGGACAGTGAATGCTTTTGACAGCTTTGTGTTAGGTTGTCAAACCGATCTATTTGAGTCCATCAGTCAAGCTAAAATCAACAAATGTTAATTTTGCATCTCCTTTTGTCTAAGTAATTAGTCAGTGGAACAATTTAGATGCTTGTGGCAGCGTGTTTTCAATGTTTCTTGGGGTGTCTTTATCTTGCATAAGTTTGTTCAGTTCAGAAATTGCTTCAGTAATAAAACTTTGGCTTTATGAAACAATGTTATTTCCTTTGATATGTTTGCAATCCATTATTATACATTATTCTTTTTGATAATGTTGCAAAGTCCAAATGGCGCCATGCTGTTGGTAAATGGTTGAAAATGTTGGCTTCTTTGTTTTATGATTGCCAAAAGAACAGCAAGACTTTCAAGTCAGCTCTGTGGGAGTAATGTGTTTAATAATTAACTTGCAGGAGCCCTTGTTATGCTTTCAAAATAACTCCATTTTGGTCAGGGAAATTACTTCAATTACTGTGTGACGTATTCATAACAAAAAAAAAAAGATTTAATGAGTATCTCTAAGGCAGTGAATGGTTCTTTCAAACCATATAAAGCTCCTAATGGTTTCTTATAATATTTATTGTTTATTTTGTTCGATAAATTGGTTTAAGTGGAGAAGCTGCTAAATTCAGACTACCAGCTTCCAATAAAAATGTTATCATAAAACAGTGTCCATCAAATTAATCTCTGCATGGAGTAAAAAAAAGTTGCATCTGCTTCATGTGCAATTTAATGCTTTGTTATTGAATACATCAAAGCTTCTGAATAAACCCTCCTTTTCAATTCTGCTCTAATGGTTTCCACAGAAGAGGGTATCCATGCTGAACCCATTACCAACTTAGTCTTTTGCTCATTTGACAATGTTGACACACATTTTTTCAACATTTTGTCTGTTTTACTTGTTGCCTCTGAGATCAGATTTACTTTCAATTAAAGCAGTCTTTCACTTCCCACATCAGTAAATTGGCATGCTTGCATTCCACTCTTAATTGCCATGTGATTTCCACGAGGGATGTTATTGTGTCCTTTCATTTTTGTCAATTAACGATCAGACATGCAACCTGCTGTGTATGTGCGTGTGGAGAAAAGGAGCTGATTATTTATCATTTGCTTGTTTCTACCTGACAATCATTATATGAGTTGCCTTTCTACAACCTGTGACGTAACTGGTTGACAACTTACAATAAGTTCGTTGGTCAATAATGTGTGTTCCCTCTCCCCCTCCCCTCAATGTTGCCTTAAAATTATTTTTCAACATTCAAAAACCAACTACTGATCCATTTGGCGTTTTTTTTAAAATTAATATTAAGGGGGGAGAGGGACTACTGTCCCAACGATAATGGTCCATGCTATGTAGCCAGGTTATTCAAATCCCGAGTTACACCATGTAATCTTAGAGGCAGTGGTGTAAATGTAGTTGTACAAACTTCTTACAATAGTAGATTCCTTCTTGGCTCATATAATTTTGCATATCTTGAACCAGTTGCCATCAGTTGTAAAGAATGCACATGTATCATCCTTTGGTTGACTTTTAATTAAGTTAAATTTACTAGCTGTCAATGTAGTAATGGCCTTTGACTTAATTAATTGATATAGATACAGCATTTTTAATTAACTAGCAAGATATTACTAACATAGGCTTTTGTAACGTATATACTGTATAGATAATATGTTCGTGGACAGAAGATATTTTTTCCGTGGCAAATTTCAAGAGGTTTCATTTCATTGCTTCTTTTTTGTGACAGTTCTAATGTAAAGCAGTGCTTTGGGCCTCGTCCAAAGAGAAAATGGGCAAAACAAAAACACTAAGACCAGGAGTGAAGATACACCAAGGCCACGATATGAACTTCATGGCATGCAGAGTCCGGAATCCGAGCTAAAATTATAAGCTAATCAGTGATCCACAGCATTTTTGAAATCCGCAAATCCGCTTAATTTTTTGCTGAAATCCACAGTTTTAAGGCTAAATCCGTCTATCTGTGAACCTATTCACCCCCTCTGGAATTTGGTGCATCTATCACTTACAAATGAAGCTCGTTTAGAAAATATAATGACAGCGATTATTTTCAAACAGAAAAACTGAGATTTAGCCTTGGTGGTTCACGTTTCAAAGTGCTCATAATTTGGTCATTTCGCATTGTTGTTTTGCAGAGGACAGCAAAGAAATGTACAGAGGATTATAATGCACTTGTAGAGCTATTGTTCTACTTATTAAATGTCTTGTTTGGTGACGTTCTCTTTGACGTTGCCATCATGGTTTGCACTTTAAGAGATGGCCAATGTGATTTTGTTGGTCAGCTCTTTTTCATTCTTCAGAACACCTATGAAAATTAGGTATTTCATTCACAATGAATTTTAGAATAATTTCCAAATTCAAAGCTATACAGAATTACATATAGTATTCGGTGTGTGAGTCAGACCTCTTACGTCTACCCATACTACATTTCAGTCTTGTCTTGTAGCTTGCAGCTATACACAAATGACACGAAGTGAACTGCTGTCCCTATCACTACAGTCCTGTGTTTAGCACACACAACAAACATGATCAAAGACTTGTTTTCTTTTGGCTTCGCAGATGGATTTAAACATTCTGAATTAAGCCATTTTGCCTTGTAAACTTCAATACAGCAGAAGAAATTGAAGAGGGAAAGACAAATCATTGTGGGGCTGTTCATCTCTAAGTTTAATCTCAAAAGGTCTCTTGAATTAAATGTCACAAACAAGGATGTCTGGCAGGGTGACCCTAGTCGCCCGAACATGGAAGCTGGTTGCGTTGGGCAACCAGGTGCCGCATCCCCATCTCTTTCATATGGGATCCCCCCACCCCTTGGTAATATCCCGTAATGAACCGGTATCCCATTGTTGATGATGTTTAAACCAAAATTCAGGAATTGCAAATTACCGGTATACTATGGGTATAAATTCAAAGGATTTTGGGAGTCCAATATTTGGGGGGACTTATCTTTTAGTGGGCCGTTAACAAAAACTGGATCGGATTGGGCCAGATCGGATCGGAATTCGCACTAAAGTTGTCACATGATGTTTCTCATGGCAGAGAGAAGAAAGCAAAATTTTGGTGTGTTTTTGTTGTGTTATTTAGTTTTTCTGAAGTTAAAATGGCCAAGCAATAAAAGTGTTTACCTGGTGTGATCTGGCCCTCTAAAAATTAGGTTATTTTCCAAGTACAGTTATTGTTCATTCAACATTTTTGAAAATTAAGTCCTTAATTTATTTTATAGTGATCAGTCCCTATATTGGAACAAACCCATCCAACTATGCAAGGACCTGTTGTCTTCTTCCTTCCTCACTGAAATGCCGCAAAGCATGTCGCCAAGGAAGAACAGAGGATTTGAGGAAAAACTGTTCAGAAGGGGAAGAGGTAAACTTGTGCATACAATGTTTTTTTTGTTGTCCTTGATGTTCCGAATTTATGGGAGTTTTGATTAGTGCGCTGGATTCTGGATTGTGCATTCCAGGTTTAACTATTCAACTCAAGTCATGGATTTTGTCGTTTGCCATGCCCTTTTCACAGCGAACAGGCACCCCTCTGCTTAATTGTTTTCAGTCAGGCTACACTGCATTTTACCTGACCTCTCAGGATTTTGACCTCCAAATCATGACTAAAGTGATGCTGGGAATCAGCTGTTTCATTTCAACTCAAATCTTGCTCCCTGAGTTTATTCTCTATCACTTCAATAGCTTCTGCATCCACGTTCTTGTCTAATTTAACTTGAAATGAGTGTCAGGACAAAATGAGCATATTCTTGTGAATGATCTGACCTGATTCAACAAAATGTACGTTATGAATATTAAGCAAATGTATGAAATTTCCTTTTTTTAGACGCCGGTGATGATTATTTCGCTTACTTTGCGTGAAAAATCACCATTACTGCTGCAGTGATATTAAATTTCTTTTGTTTGGACCTTTCTGCTGGTCTCCCAACCCCCAACCCCCTCCCCTTCGTGCATTTCTTGTACGTTTACCCCAGTCTCTAGCATATATTTGAATTTTAGTTTCACTGACGTAGCATTCTTTTTCTTAGTTCTTTTGAGCCCTTGCATAGATTTAGAAGGCTTCAGATCACCTCTCGCCCTGGTACTTTTTAAGTTTGTTTTCATAGCTCCCAATTTAAGTTGTAAACAACTGTTAATTAAATTGGTGGAATCCTTGATTCTACGAGAATGCAGCAGGTACAATCTTGTTGGTTGAAAAACACATAGATTACTGTTATTTTCGTTCAACGGAGCTAAGATCAGTCCTGCTTAGAACTTCCCAATCAAAACATTGTATCAGAACTACAGTGCTGTGTCGAATGTCGTTAGGCACCTTTTTATAAATGAGGTTAGAAAGCTCTAAGGAATATTGTGTAACCTCCAATTTTCGCTTAAAGGCCATGTCCAGTCTGTACTGCACAATCTCCTCCTGCAATGTTTATCAAGCCTCACACGACGAAATGTAAACAAACCAAAATGAAAATTAGGGGTAAAAATTTACCGTTTTCTTCATTATTAACATCCGATATACTTGCAAAACAATAATAAAGAGTAGACGAACTTCAACAATATTCTAAACCGATGTTTCAGCTCATTGCAAACTCCCAAACAAAACGACCCGTAATGCGGACTCAAAAGCTTCATGTACGCAGTTACCGAAGTGTAACGTATCAACGAATTCAAAACAGAAAAGTAAACAAATCCAAAGACTGTGCAGTATGGATTGGAAATGGCCTTTAAAGGGGCAGTATCACACTATTTTGACACATCAAATCCAAGGGATGCTTTTCGGTTAATAGAAGCTGCATGATAACGATAAAAATCCTTTGAAAGACTATTGTAATGTATAGAAACTGTTTATAGATGTTTTTGCGGGCAGAGGGTCAGATCGAGATTGATGCCAACTTGAAAAAGTCGGGCCAACGTTTTCAAGTTTTCCCATTGCATCTCATAGGAAATCAGTACTAACATATTTTGCCTCATTCTTCTGTTCTGAATAAACTTGATGTTATAATTTAGTGATTTAAAAACGATTTGAGTATTGACGAGGTGTTACAAGTTCTAAAGTTAGCTTATTCTGACCAAAAATTGTGATAAACTGCTTGATACATCTCTGTGGATGGGGTTACTGTGGAACACAACACAGAAGACAACAAAAACATTATTATAATTAATATTATTATGGGCTTACCATTGTGATTTTGTTTTGTTTAGAGAGCAATGTTCCGATGTCTAAGCAGACACCAAGGTAAGAAAATTGTCTTTGCCATGTCAATTTTCTTGAACATTTTATAATGTGCAAAACAACTATTGCATACATGAATGCATGCGACCTGACTGCTTTTATTTAACAAATAAAGAAGTCTAAGCCATGTATTACATGCAATGGTATTTGAGAACACTAGGGAAATGTAGAAAACATGAGCCACATGTTTTGTGACAGTATAATGCATGGCTTGGGCTTCTTTTGTGATATAGATTTTATACCTCTTGAGTAAAAACAACAAAACACATGCATCAAGAAATTAACACAATTTAATTTTGCTTCTTCTTTCTTCTCGAACTTAGAAGCGTACTCAGCAATTTCTATAGCTCGACTCAGAATTTTGTCTGGAATTTCTTCATAGCAAATTTTTTTGCCATCTCTGGCAAATTTTAACTTGAGAAAAGCCACAGAAAAACAATAAAGCACACCTTTTCTGTGTTTTATACTCTGATAAAACATGGGTTTTTCACCAATCAGAGTGTGCGCAGAATCCTATCTATTTAACAAATAAAGAAGCGTAAGCCGTGTATTATACTGTCATAAAATGCGACAGGCATTTGAGAACGCAAGGGAAATGTAGAAAACACTAGCCACAGGCGCATGTTTTCTAAATTTCTCGAGTGTTCTCAAATGTCTGGAGTGTTTTATGACAGTATAATACATGGCTTGGGCTTCTTCATTTGCTTTATGATACAGATTTTATATGCCTCAAATGAAGACAACGAAAGACGCACTATTGACTTGTCGACTTTTTTCCCTTTTTCTTTCCTCTCTAACTTGAACGCTTCTTGAACTTCTTGGCTCACAATTGTATCGGTAACTTCTTCATAGAAATGTTCTCTGCCCATCTGCAGTGAATTTTTACAAGAGTAAAAGCTGACCAAAAACAATAAAACACGCTTTTTGTATGTTTTATACTCTGATAAAACATGGGTTTTTGACCAATCAGAGCGCGCGCAGGGTCCTATCTATATTATAAAGTACAACAATCAATAGTAGGTTCCTTTTGTGGGTGGTGTGGCAGCCTGACGGTGGACAGGAAGATCTGGATTCGAGCCCTGGCTGGGGTACTGCACTGTGTTCTTGTCCAAGACACTTTGTTCTCATAGTGGCTCTCGTAACCCAGGTGTATAAATGGGTACTGGCGAATTTACTGCCGGGGGGTAACACTGCTATCAATGGACTAACCTGTGATCAGGCAAATTTTTTTTTAGACGTTTTCTTTTTTAACTGATGAAGAAGAAAAAAATTACGCCTGATATATTTATTGAACCAGTCGCCATCCGCCTCCTAAGTCAGCTGTCAACCACTGCAGTTAATTGGCTTTAATTTCGTGGCTCGGATTTCCACCAGGTGCGAAAAATGTCTGCAGAATAATTTGTTGGACACGCAACGACTATATTTAAAAAACTTCCTCGTGTATTAAAATGAAAATTTATTTGGAAGAAGGTTGAACTGGTGTTCGCGGGGTTATTTCAGTAACTAAAACAAATTTTTTCTATAACAACATTCGAGTGGGTTTATAACGCGGGCGATTAACGTATTTTTAACTTACCGGTAAACACCTTTGAAATTATTTGAAAAACCTGTTGGGCTAAACACCAAAACATCTCCGCGCAAACAAATTACGTGTCTTGTAAGCGTTTAAAAACGCTCTCTGTGCTTGGGCTTTTGAGAATTATGCCATCCAGGGGGAGTAGAAATACACTCTGTCGCTTTATGCTACGGAAACCGGGATAAACTCCTGCATGTGGGGTTATAGCCAAAGATTGTAAATTCTTTTATCTTACAGTTACCGTATTTACCCGTGTATAATGCGCACTTATTTTTCCCAAAATGAACACTTAAATACGAGATGCGTATTATACACGGAATCCTTTGTTTAGGCCCACGCGACATTAGAATAACAAAGACACTGAAACTTGCGATGTAATTGGTCTTTAATTTGAGGGTAAACTAACGTGCCAATGACATGTTAACAATTTCGATCCTTGAATAAATTTAACTAAGTATTTAAGCAAACAGCTGATTGACAAAACAGTCACTTAATCTTGAGCAATCAAAAGTAAACATGGCTACAAAACTCACCGGAACAAAGCGTCAAAGTTACACAGTGTCAGATAAGTTACGAATCATCAATTTCGCCGAACAGCATGGAAATCGTGCTGCTGAAAGAGAGTTCGGAGTATCTGAAAGTAACGTTCGCTTATGGCGAAAGAGCAAGGAAAACTTGGAAAAAATGCCTCGGTTGAAACGAGCGAATCGTGGCAAAAAAGCTGCATGGCCAGAACTTGAGGTTGATCTCCTCGAATGGATCACGGAGAAACGGAACAATGGTCCCGCCATTTTACCATCGCTGGTGAGGCTGAAGGCTCTCGACATGTCAAAGAACGAGAAATATGGGATTCCACAAGGGCAGTTTAAAGCAGGCAACCACTGGTGCCAGCGTTTCATGAAGCGTAATGGCTTGTCTCTTCGCCAAAAGACAACTCTTGCCCAGCGGCTTCCCGATGACTACGAGGAGAAAATCGTGCGATTCCACCGCTACATTATAGATCTTCGCAAAGAGCACAGTTATCCTCTTCATGTTATTGCTAACATGGACGAAACGCCACTGACATTTGATATGCCACCAAATCGAACCATCAACAGCTTGGGAGAGAAAACGATCAAGATTCGTACGACGGGGAACGAAAAGAACCGCATTACTGTCGTATTGGCCTGTGCTGGCGATGGAAGCAAACTGAGACCGATGGTTATCTTCAAAAGAAAAACTCTCCCAAAGATTGCCAACAAGCACGGAGTTGTAGTCGCCGCTCAAGAGAAAGGTTGGATGGACGGTGAAGGAATGAAAACATGGATCGAGAAAGTTTGGCGTTCAAGAAGAGGTGGCCTGGGGAGGAGAAGAAGCCTGCTTGTTTGTGACGCGTTCGAAGCCCACGTGACCGAAAGAGTGAAAGCAGCACTGACACGAGAAAACACGAACTTAGCAGTAATTCCCGGCGGATTAACCTCAATCTTGCAGCCGCTTGATGTATCTTTAAACAAGCCGTTTAAAGATGGTGTTAGAAAGAGGTGGATGGAGTGGATGGCGGAGGGAATCCATGAATTTACAGTGAGTGGCCGCCAAAAGAAACCATCCGAGGAACTGATCCTTTCGTGGATTGCAGGAGCATGGCAGGACATTTCTGAAGAAATGATTTAATCTTCATTTCTGAAATGCGGAATTACCAACAGTCTTGATGGATCAGAGGACGACCTAGTTTACGAGGCCGATGATGATTGCAACAGTGAACTCGATGACTCGTTTGCAAGAGAACTGTTTCACTCAGACTCCGAGTCCGAGTTTGAAGGATTTGACATTTGAACACTCAATCGAACTGTGAGTAGATTTAATATAAGGACAGGAAACAAGTGCTGCAATTGTAACGAGTACTTCATTGACATTTAAAGTAAACGCTACTACAAGAAAATAGCTTTTCTTATAAGTTAAGTGTACGGTCAGTTTGAACTTTATGCTAACTAAGGCATATCTTACGCAAAAATCGCTAGTAAATGAAACTTTTAAGTTAAGTATTGTAAGCTGAATTGTATTGACCGCTACATGTAAGTCCTAGGTGAAAGATGTTGTAACCATCATTTCGTTAGTTTGCCAAGTTACCGGTAATTAAAATAAATAATGTTATACAATTTAACCTTTGTGTTGAGGAGTTTATTTTTCTTTTTTTCTCAAAATTTGGTCTGAAATTGGGGTGCGTATTATACACGGGCGCGCATTATACACGGGTAAATACGGTATGTGAATTTGTGTGTTAAATGAGTTCTTTTCCACATCAGCATCCAGAAATTGCTGCAAAAATGATCTACGGACGACTGCAAAGTGTATCCAGTCGTGCCAAGTGGTAAGTTAACTTGTTGATCAATATTTCACTTAATATTAGCTTGTTGTGGAAAAAACGTTTTCTTGTGGAATAGCATTGGAATAAAGGTGCCTGGTTTTCCTCAAAATGATGCTTATGGTACACCACACAGTGTTTTGGTACAAGGGAGTGCCCCTGGATCCAGATTTATATAAGACTAATTCCATTTGATTTTTATGATCTCACTTACTTGAAACGCCATTCCTAAGAATCCAATCTTGGAGTTTGTTTCAGTCATTTTTAAAATAGAGCATGCGCTATAATATTTTTCATTTCAGACTGAAAGAAATTACTCAAAGGCCACTTTGTTTTGTCCTAGCTGGCTGTGCCACTAAGAATTCAAGGAAAGTGGCTTGTCAAGTACACAAGTTAATTTTTAACTTGATAATTTGCTTTTGTATGAGTGTAAAATTATTGTGAAACCTTCAGGTGTTTTCAACGGAAGAAGCCCCAACAATCCAGGTGAAGAACAATGTGCGGAGATATTGCTCAAGATACTCTCATGTGGTATCTTGCGTGGACAAGCTGACTGCTGATGTTGAATCTTGTACGGGTAAGTACTCTGCATCTAAGGTTCTGTTGGAAATTTATTGCAAACTTGGTGTAAAATATACTGCAGGACCGTGAAGGGGTAGCCTGCAAACAGGCTCCCCAGCGAACCGAGCGTAGCCTTGGGAGAATAAAAACACGCAGGAGCCTGTGGACACTCTTTTGCTGCCGCTGATCTATGATACCAGAATCTGGTATCATGATCCAGTTGGTCAGATTGCTTACTGTTGACAACTGAGTGACGGATATTGACAAACCAACACAAAAGCGATCTATGAAGTTGATCTTTTTATATGGCTGCCTGTTTCAGTTGAGTGCCCTCCCCCCCGTTTTGTGACTGTTTGTTTTAATATAGACTGAGAATAATGGAACTCAGCCGTATGTATACCACAATTAGTATTTAACCTGCCCAGTTTTCACGACAGAAAACTTTGTAGTTTTCTCATGAGACAACTGTTGCATGCTATTTTTAGGATGAAATCAAGCAACAATTATATAGTGGCGTTAGATCACCTCATGACAGATATGCCACAAGCTAATAGACAGTGGGCGGATAAGCGGAATGAAAGAAAGTGTGCAGGCTCTATGATCAGGCTTGCAAATCCTCTGGAGGGCTTGTTCGCAGGCTGTGGCAGGGGTGGGGGGTGGGATGGGATGATAAATTCAGTATTATTTTTTCCCTCTCAGAGATACTTGTGAAATAATGTTGTATGTGTTTTCCCTTTAAGCAAAATAACCCAATTTATTCAGTTATAGGGTGGTGAATGGGCTGGTCCCTGAAAAATTAAGGGTCTTGCAAAATTTTAGTCAAAATAATAATAATTTAATAATAATATTTAATATTTCTATAGCGCCTTTTACAATGAAAGATCAAAAGCACTTTACATGTCTTTACATGTCTGTCTTTACAGTCTCGTTTTTAGAGCATTTTTGAAGGTTTGGCAGTCACGACAACAACAATTTATTTACAAATTTAAAGGTAATGCCATTTTAGTAATGCCATGCTGTATGCGCACTATCATTTGTGTACTGTTGTTTCATTTCTTTTAGCACAAGCAATGGATTCAAAACGTAAAGGTAAATTCATTTGTTTCATTTGCTAGATGCCTGAGTTACATGTATGAAAAAAAGTATTTCGTCATTTTTTGTAGTGTACAAGATTGCCAAGTCAAGTAAAACCTGTGAAATGATAGCTTTCTGAGATGAAAAGCACCTGAGGTTATAATATGACAAAAAATAAAATTGTCAGATGATTTTAAGTGATGAATGAACTGAAAATGGTTAAAGTTTTATCAGTGTCAATACTTGCTTCAAATGAAAAGAAATTTTGTTTGTATTTTTGTTACACATTGACATTGTGCATGATTTTTAAAGCAGTTATTGTTCTATCATTTTAGCATTGAGATGTTGTAGAAAACTTAGGGCTGATGATTCCAAGTGCAGAAGAACTTGCCGACAGGTACATTATTTACAGGCACATTTGACTATGTTGCGTCCTACTCTTATTTTTGCATTTCATGAGGAATACTATTAATCTCGGCATTTGACCTTCTTGCCTGATGGTTATTGTGCTGGACTCTAGTTAAGCCTTGGCAAGGGCATTGCACTATGATCTTGGGAAAGACACTTTACTCTTGCAGAACCTCTCTGTTGTTGTTGATAACCCAGTAATAGACTAGCATCCCATCCAGGGGGGACTAGAACTACTCCAATTCCTTTCATGCGAAATAATCTACGATAAGCTCCGGCCATTAAGGTGGTAGACCTGACTTTAGAGGGTCCATTTTGGACAGATATTTCTCGAAATTAAAGCAACCATCTGAAATAAAAACATGACGGACTGAGACAACAAAAAGTGGGCTTTAAAAAAGTGATGTTCGAGGTGACAATTTTCACACCTCAGGTGACAAATGTCAAACCAATTGCAGGCTCAAAAATAAGACTTTGCATTTTACGGCTTTACCTTTTGAGACGTGATTTCAAATAATATCGGAGATTATTCCCATCCAGAATAGAAAAAAATCTCTGCGAGCCCAGATCGAAACTGCGTTTATTTTGCAAGATATTCGCTGTCATAGTAAACAACATGTATCATATTTTTGCGCGGCGATATTATTGAGAAGAAAGCTCTTTCCGACCTGGGCTTGCGCAGAAAGTTTCTTTCATGTCTATAGAATACACTGTGTAAATTTCATCCAGAAACGATAATGCTTTCTATTTATTATTCAAATACCTTTAAATGCAGTCTGTACGTGCCCTTAATTTCATGCAATTCATCGTATAAATCTCATCGTGAATGCTTGTTTTGCGGCAGCCATCTTGATTTCTCCATAGAAAACCACTGTCCAAAGTGTTTTTATTAACAGGGGCTGATTAATAATCTAAAAATGCCGAAAATTTGCGATGTTATCCGTCCATTGACGAAGTACAACATGGTGGCGTAAACAAGTACGTCATGCATAGCAACGATGTGAAATTGAGACCTTGGCTAATGAGCACAGCGGATAATAGGCGTACTGAGTTACTGCGCACAATGTCTCGTGCTGCGATGGTGTTGTGTAAATATTGTGTCACGAAATTGAGAAACAAATTTTAGCGCAAAACAGCAATTAAATGGAGCTAAAATGCCAAGGGAGCACATAAAGGACATAAGTTAGTTTATTTATGTTATCTACTTTTATTTCAAAATGCATGAATTGCTTTGAGCTACTGATTTTGGTGTAAAGTTTATATTTCGCAATAATCAATAGTTTAACACAATGCCTTTTTCTAAATCACGCTCGTCCGGCCAGGCAACCTCACTTTGGCTTTGATTTTTCTGCATGCAGCAAGAAAGAAGAGCTTATCTCTTGGGATTATGAATAGAGTGGTAAAGTGTGACATCACAAATATTCAAATTTTTGAAATTATGGGATTCATTAAGATCTTCTGAAAGTACATGATGAAGAATGCCCAAATGCCAAAAATCAGCGTCTTATTTCAATTTGGGGGTGAGATATTGACCCCTTTATGCTTCAGTGACTCCATACAAATCCTTGTAATTTTGTCTCAGACAAAATAACAAGGATTTGTATGGAGTTACTGAATCATGAAATGGCCAATATCTCACCCCCAAATTGAACTGATTTTTGGCAAGTAGGCCTTTTTCATCATGCACTTTCAGGACATCTAGGTAAATCCCATAATTTCATAAATTTAGTTTTTTTGATGTCATCACTTTACCACTCTATAAATCTATGTAATCGTTGCTTTTTGCATTGTTTCATTTTTGAGCTGAAGTCAAGTCTACCACCTTAAAGGGTCTACGTCATGGAAACTCATCTTTAAAAAACTGGCAAGTTTGTCGTCTGTAATCGCTCTATATCGTTGTCATTCTAGACAATCCTTGTATAATTTCAGCATTTTATTATCCCCTTGGTGTTTTTCAGCATTAGAACTCTTATTTTTAGATTTCCTTCAATTTGAAAGTAAATGGGAAAATGACTTCAAATGCCGTGACACTGCTCCTTTAAGCTTGCACACAGACTTAACCTATACCCTTTTACCTTTCACCTTGTTTTTAGGATCTTCAGACGCAGCCAAGTGAATCAGCTCTGGTTTCAAATCTTTTCACTGCTTGTGGAAATCCGTTTGCACAAAACAATACAGAGGTACTTGCAACACTATGGAAATGTTGACTTATTGTATCTGGTTTCTGCCTGTTCTCCATTGGTTCCTGCCAGTTTTAATTTATTCTTGTGAATTATTTTGTTTTTTAGCGTAATGAATTTTGGACTTGTCTTCTGTATAACGCAGATGAAAAGCCTTGTGAGTAATTAATCAGCTACCACTAGTAACTCACTCCTCATGAAGCAATATAATAATTTATATTACTTAGTTAATCATCTTCATGTGTGTCCGTGCATAGGGCCGTATTTCATTGCACCACTGACATCTTGTTCTCTTGTATTGGTTTCTGTAGCTTTAGTTGTTTTTATGGGTGGGACTGCTAGCCCCACGCCCAACCCTCCTCCTTTCTCTTCCAAGCTTGGGACTATAGCCATGGTTTTATTCATAAACATTTATTGGCCCAAGAATTAGGGATGGCGAATGGTAAATTTGAGGCTTTACGAGACAGCGAGACTTGTCTTTTTTTAATGGCACTGAGACTTTTGGAGTTGGATTGCGAGACTAAGATAGAGACCCCAAAATGGTTTTGCAAAAACATGGAGACTGCAAGACATTAGGAACTGCTAAAACACAGGACTGTGATGCCCATGAAATTTGGCTAAAAATTGGCAAACTCTTACTTTTTCAGAGGCTATTCACCACCCCTAAGAATTCTATTGGAGTGAATATTTCTTGATTTATTTTAGTATCTAATTTGTTTGTTTATTTATTTATGGTGACAGCTTTAGATGTATACATGGCATGATCTTGAAAAGGTCCAAGCATTTAATTGATAAAGTATGGTATTCGTGATTAACTTTCTCATCAAAAGTATTCCTGTATTTTGTCCATAGCTCCAGTTTGTCCAACAGGAACACCAGCACCTCCACTGCCAGGTAAAAAATAAATATCAATTCTTTAAAGTTGTCTCGTTCATAACTGTAAATCCCCTTCTTTAAAATTATATTTGCAACATTTTCTTATTGTAGATAGTATAACTGTATTTGCTGATGACAGTAGAATATATGTTTGAGTAGCTTTTTGGAGTTAAAAGGTTTCAATAAGCCAGTGTTAACTTGCCAGATGACCCATGAAGTATGATCTGCCATACAGTGCACCACCATTCATTTTTTCGATTCCTCAACAGGTCATATGATTATTAATTTTCCCCTTTTGAGTGATTTTCAATTGAGTGTCAAAAGTAATTAGCGAATTGCTTTGTTGTGCTTAATTGCACTCAGTGATTGGTTTAAAATCTTGTGCCTCCTTTTCTGTCAATCGGAGAGATAAAACCAAAACCAATCATGACTTGCGGTTTGTGTTGGCTTCGTGTAATTACTTCAAGTTTATTTGGATCACTGGACTGTGGTCTCTGTCCTTTGTGATTGGCCAAAGTAATTACTTTGAATTACTTTGATTTTGATTTTGCAATCGACACTCCAAACTTGCTCTAAGTTGGTATTAGACTGTATTCACCTTGCTGTCAAGTTTTGTGTGCAAACCACTTAGTTGATGCAGTCATACTTTGTTTCAGTAATTTTTGGAAAGTATTCTTACATTGCATTTGATTTTTTTTAAGATTCAGGAATTGATGGTGCCAGGCTCCAGTGCTGCTCAAAAGCAACTGAATCTGTTTGCTGGCGCCTGTGTGTCCAGGTGTGCACATATGACACTTTCATTTAACAATTAGACTATGGGTCAATAGCCCGTGAGGTCGAACGGTCTAATTGTTTTAGAATCACCCTGCTTGTGGACAGAATAGGCAATAATAAAGTTAGCAAATGCAAGATGAAGAAATATTTATTTGGGAATAAAACGAAAGATAGTGTCAGGCTCGATTGTGACTCGAGGACTATTACTAATAGTTCTCAACTTGCTTAGCCAATTAAAATGCAGGATTTGCATTTGTACACTAGTTGGGTGATACCAATAACAGTTAGACTAAGAGCCCAAGTTTTGTATGAGCGATTAGTCAACATGGCATATCCAAGTTGACATCACTCTTGGAAAACGAGGGTGAGTAGTCTAATTGGTAGTAGAAACTCAAAATTGAATACAATCCAAAATCCACAATTTTGTGCTATTTTGAGCCGTAACTAAAGAAAAATCGTCTCTCCACTTTAAAGAGCTACGGGATTGCGATTGTTTTCTTTCACTAAAAGTAATGAGAGAACCAATCAGATTTAATCCTCATGAGTTGAGCCATGGAATGTAGTATCTGTTCAAGGAAATTAAATTAGTTTCAACCCTATTTTTGTGTAAAATAGAAAGGCAGGTTCTCTACTTAGGTTACGTGATAATTGTGCATTGTTTTCAAATAGATGTACACGTCCAAATGGGGGAAGACACAGAACTGGCAATCTTTTGACAGACAGTGCTCATACAATCCAAAAGAGGTACAATTTTCATTTGAAATGCTTAATTTGTGATGCTTTTGTAATGCAGCAATTAAATTTTTTTCTGATCAGAATTTTGTTGTTTGTGTTTTATAGATCAGTATGATGAACTGCCTTGCTGATGGTAAGATAAAATTACTTTAAATATTTGTAGGAAACATTCTTATAGCATTTAAATATAGCTGTGCATGCATGATGACTAGTAGGGATACGGTTTCCCAGGCTATCCTGAATTTGTTTATTTTGATTCTGGTTCATTTGCATAATAATGATGTGAACTGAGATTAGTTATATGTAACCCTCTCCATCCATAGTCAGCTTGTCATGCACTGTGCTTGATTGCAAAGGGATCAAAAGTAACGATTCCTGGAAATACTATTGAAATCACTAGAGTGGTAAAATGCAGTTGCTAAATTTCATCTTGTGCTGCGCCAATCTCTATCACATGAATTAAAAACTTATATCATGTGGACACTGTTTATTTATCGGAAAGCCAACAGAAAGCTTTGTGACTTGGATACCCTCTGCTGCAATACAGTATGAAACACATTACAATTAAACAAAACCTGCCTTTCTTCACGTGGCCATGAAGCGACCGTTAAAATGATATCATTGCTGACAGGATGCTCACAAACACAAACCACATGACAATTTTTTTCTGATCATGTGTTAAGAATTGAACTGCTTCGTGTTGAAATTTCTAACTGCAGTTTTACCACTCGTTTACTAGTGATTTTGATAGTAACCGTGCTTACTGGTATGTAATGGGTGAATTGATTTGTTGCATTTGTAGTGACTGAACCATGCCAATTAGGATGCTCGGGTCTCAGCTTCTGCACAAACTTCAACAACAGGTGTGTGCGGCACAGGCTGTAATTGCATGTATGGCAGGTTAAATTGGTTTCAAGTTATTTCTAGCTGTGATATTGATTATTGGACTTGGAGTTCTTCATGTCTGTGCAAAAGCGTTATTTTTTGGTTGAGGCAGCTTAGTCTTGGTTGGAAACAGATTTAACCTGAATTGCTGGTTTGCAACCAATCCCAAGAGACTCAAATGACAAGGAGCGTGGCGGCCATGTTGGATGACCAGACAAAAGATGCCATAGTGTTGCACATCAGATGTGCACCAACATGGAAAGTAGTGCAAACATCTGGAACTTACTTTAGTTATCTGGGCCAGTGACAATCTGTTATGAATAAACAAACATTTACATAAACAGAGGGGGTAAGTTTCTAAAGAAATTGTGGTGCTGCGTCGGTGGGAAGTATAACAATATAATTTGGTTTTATCAACTGGGTTGATAATGTCAATTGGCAACCGTAAAGAGATTCAAGAGTTGACGTTTCGAGCATTAGCCCTTCGTCGGAGCGAATAGGGAATAAGGTCTAATGCTCGAAACGTCAGCTCTTGAATCTCTTTGTGGTGGTCAATTGACATTATCAACCCAGTTGATAAAACCAAATTATATATTTACATAAACACTTTTCCTACTACAAATATGATTGACACTTCATGTCACGCACCGCCAAAATGCGCTAGTTTCTAAATGGAGGATGCTATTGAGCTGAAAAATTGTAAACGGATATAAATTTAGTACCTTATGCCTGATAAAGATAGAAACTTTGATACTTCTTTAGTCTTGGATTTTAGTACCCAATGTCGTCATGTGAAAACGATCTATTGATCAATAAATCCCGGCCAACTGTAGACAGACAGAATGTCAGAAAATTTTATGCTTTCCAATGCAAATGCCAATAGCACTTTTATTCAAGCCTTGTACTCTCAGCAGAAAGTCACTTCAACAGGCTCAAGGTTACACTTGAGAGTTGTGATCAGTAGATTTTGAATCAGTTTTGTGTGCTCCTTTGCATGGTGTATTGATTATCATCATTATTATTAACTGGTTGTTGGTGAAAAATGCAACATCTGGTTAGTTAGGTCTTGAACTTTGGAGTGTGCATGTCATTTAAAGCTTCGTTAAGCAAACAACCTTGGCTATTTCACACAAGCTCAATACAAAGCACAGTTAAGGTGAATTTTGTGTTTACATGCCATTATCGTTGACAGACACACAGAACTGTTCCGTAGCTGCAACAGCAAGTCAGACTTTGAAGCAAAGAAGCACATGCATGAGTGGAAACAAGGCTTCATTCAATTGCCGAACATTGTGATTCCAATTCGGGACATCAAGAAATGCCTCCCTGATACATGGAAGGTATGTCCTTGTAAAAATGATGTCCTTGATGCACTGGACTCCAGATTAAATGGTCTAGCCCTAGCCAGGGTTGTTTTGTTGAGTTCTTTAGAAAGACACATTACTCTCGCAGTTCCTCCCTACACCCAGGAGTATAAATGGGTAACAGTGAATAGCCCTTGTGCATGTTTACTTCAGACTTGGCTTTTTCACCACCAACCCTTGCTTTTGAAATGCAAACATGTTAATTTTATTTTGAAAGAATCCCCAAAGCAGAAAAGATGAAAAGAGTACCCATGTGAAAACTGTATGGAGGCAATAGAGGGATGGGAATAATTTGCGTAAATGAGGCTTGGTGGTGAATTTTGAGCATATGACGTCATCATGCACAAGGCTTATTGTTTGGGTGACCTGACAGAATGCTGGGCAGTAACCTGCGATGGACTAGCATCCCATCCAGGGGGTAGTAACAGTGGTTCTAGCCACTTCTTGCTGCAGAAACTGGAGTTAGGTGCTGGCAGCTACCACTTAAAAGGCTGAAAAGACTTGAAAGGCTTTACAGTACTCACTGCTACTCAAATGTTATGTCATTGCTACTTGAGAAGAATTTGGCTTTTGGAAGTAACAGTAATGGTTGCTTTTCATTGTTAGGCAATTGCTTGTGTACTCAGGATTAAGCCATGTAGCATCAAATCTCATCGGAGCACCATCTGTAGGTGGGTACTGATGACGAAAACTGTGTTTGTACCTTTTCCGATGTTGATATTTGTTTTGTTGTTGTTGTTGTTGTTGTGGCCAAGCTCCAGTTTGTGATTATATTTCCATAATGTGATTTTCAAATAGCCCTTTAGGATTGGGAGCAGTTGGTGAATTGTTGTGTGAAAGACTCAGTCTTATACAGTCAAGTTTTGAAACAAGGAAGTATACCCGACCCAAGATGTAAAAAATCTATTGGACACTGTTGCTATGTTCTTTCTAACCCTTTTGGTCTTTTGTGCCTTTAGATATAACAAGCTGTTGGTTTTGGAATCTTGCTATCAGCTTGCAGTGACATTGTAATAATTCTATTCTCGCTCTGAAAGATTTCTTTTATTCCTTTTTTAGGCCTGACTGTGTACAAATATTAGAAAAGTGTCGCAATTCCAGTGCCCATTTGGAACCACTGACAGCAGAACACGTCTGTGACAAACTCTCTCCTCCTGAGAAGCAAGCTCCCTGCATTTCCCTCGAGGAGTATCTGGGTGTGTACTTGTGGACTGTAAAGTTTCCTCTTGGTACATACTAAGGCTGACTAGTTGTGAAAGGGAGCTTTCCCAAAAATACAGGCCTCTTTTGTAAACCATTTGTAAATATTTAGGATGAAGAAAATTTCAACAAGAAGATTTTGTCGCGATGTATACTACTATCAATTTCTCGAGGATTACATTTAAGCAATAGAGGACTTTTTCCGTGTTTGCATAGCCTCATCTAAACACAAGGGGGGTTGGGAGATTTGAGAAGCTATGCAAACCCGATATGAACTTTCCAATTCTCCCAAACCCCCAATACTCTTGACTAAACACACCTATCAACCAATGAGAGCGTTCATAGTATCTGTTATTTTATAATAGAATAATAGTTGTAGTCATATGGCAATCAATAAGGACAGCTTATTATTTTGTGGGTTTTTTGTTTTCTAGTGCCCAGCAAGTATACTGATGTTACTGATGAAGGTAAAGATAAAATTAAACACGCTTTTGAATTAGCCTGTCAATCAACGTACATCACAATATTTTATAGCTTGCCATTCAACTGACAAATTTTCATTCCATCTTTTCTTGCTACAGTGACTCATCCATGTAATCCAAACCCATGCAAGGACAATCAAGTGTGTGATATCAACAGAAGTTGCTATGGAGCCCTACTTGACAGGTGTCAATCATACACCTGTGTACCAGGTAACTCGGTATCCTATTGGTATTGCATTACCATTGTAGATTCTGAATGTAATAAGATGCATCTAAGCAAAGATGAGGTCAGATAAATTATGTAAGTACAGCAAGTTTCAATTGAGTGTCGTAAAACCAAAACCAAAGTAATTACTTTGGCCAATCACAAAACGCAGAGGCAATCCAGTCAACCAATCAACTTTAATTAAATCCCCGTAGCCAACACAAAGCATGAGAAAACATTCGCATGCGTGTCAAGATTGGATTTGGTTTTACTACTGATTGGTTGAAGAAGTTGAGCGAGATTTTTAAACCAATCACTAAGCATGGTAATGCAAAAGCAAATCAGTCAATTGAAAACTGCTCTAATATGTACCATTCTGATGACCAATTTAGGGTGTCCGCTTGGTGATGCTTCAAGTTTCCTTGTGAGAGTGGGAGAGTATGCAAGAGTAAGTATGGTCTTACAGTTTATATTTTACTGTTCAGTTGATATCTCCCAAAATATTAAAGGAAGAACCTTCAATAAACGAGTTTTCTTTTGTCAAGTTTGCCCATTTTTCAATCCATTTCCATCTTCACAGCAGTAACCCATCCTTTCTTCCCGAAGTGCTTCTTTCATTTGTTGAGCACTGTTCTACGCATCAAAGCCATTATTTTCAAGGTTTTTGTATGATCAAGGAATGCTTCATAGATTCTTGAAGTCACATGCGTTGGTTCTCCTTGTCAGGTGCCAGTTGCTACTGGAAGGGAAGGCTGCTTTAGGATTTGCCATTGTGATGGTACGTCCAGACTCGGCAACTGTGTAAACCTGGAGTGCGTTGCACGAGAGCCGTGCTTTCTCAGAGGAAAAATGAAAAGTAAGTGGTTTGTCATGAGATTCTTATAGAACTATTCTCCGATAATGGCCATTGTAAGAAAAAAAAGACAAGTAGTTTAACCAGCCACGACGGTGATACATAGGATTTTATGTTCTACTTTCAAGTAGATTCTGAATAATTATGTCAAGACATCGTTATTTCCAAACTGTCGCTGTTTTGCAAATGCACAAAGATTTGTAACGCGCATGCAGAGCTATCTTAGTTAATCATCAACGATTTTTTGCAACGTTCCACATTCTCGTCCCCAGAGCCCACTTTTCTTTTGGTCAGCGCCAAGAACACGGACTCTGACCAACTGTGAGACTGGTCCCGGAAGTCCACATTTCATGGGCTTTCGGTCGTTCTGCGCAGACTCAACAGTTTTTTGCTTAATCTGATTAGCTGAGAATCAAAACAATACTCTATGCGCATGCTCCAAAAATTAGTCTTGGTCAGTGTCCGTGTTCTTGGTGCTGACCAAAAGAAGAGTGGACTCTGGGGAAGAGATTGAACGTTCCATTGCCACTGCCTTGGGGCATGTACTAAAACCAGGAACACCCCCGGAACACCAGAAATACCATAAAATGCCAATAAATTTCTGGTGTTCCGGGGGTGTTCTGGTGTTCCGGTGTTTCTGGTTTTAGTACATCCCCTGCCTTGGTAGTTTGCCAATCACTTAGGCCATAATAACAATTGGAATGCCAAATGCGGGCAAACGTGTGAATCTGGCAGGCGTAGGAAAGACTTCTAAACTCAGCAAACACAGAGCTCTTGATGGCTTTGATGGAGCATCTTCTTCACACTGCCTCATTCAATTGTCATTTCCTCACGCATGGTTCTCTTCTTCAGAGGATGGTGAAATGTTTATGGATGGCTGCAACACGTGCACGTGCTTTTCGGGGGAGCTAACATGTACAAAAAAGCATTGTGAGGAGCCCGTATTTTCACCAGAATACAATGCAAGTAAGTTCATTAGCTAAAACAACAACGTACATTCACCACCAGCTGCATTGATCACTGCTGTTAGGGTATCTCCAGCGCAGTCCCTTGCCGTTCTCGGCTCAGGGGAGTCTGGAGTCTATCGTGGGTGGTGACGTCACTGAAGGACACTCAATCGCTCATTCCCAGACTTCGCGCGCGTTGTAGGTGGAAGGTTTCAAGTGTGAATATGAGATCATGAATCCTTAATCAAACCTATATCCCGATTTTGGTTAAGCTCGGTTAAAAGTTCTGTCAAGCTAGGCTTGGTTCGGGTTAAGTTCGGATTTAAAAATGTTTTGTAAGTTGTCATTTTGAGTGAACCAAATAATCTGGTTGCGGATGGTAACAGCTTGATTCGTCTTAATTACTAATGAATCCTGCTTCTTTACCTTGTTGATGTCAGGCCGACCCAAGCGTAATCAGACACCAGACAATGAATCCGTGGATACCGACATGATCTCAACTTTGCCCTGTGCCTGTGGGAATGTTTATCATCCGGTGTGTGGCAGCGATGCCAAGACGTACCCTAATCCTTGCGTGGCTCGGTAAGGAAATTATTTAAAAGTAACTGAAGAAAATAAGGTTTCTTGTGATGGTTGTCAAACGAAACGGTAACAGCCGCACACGAAAGAAACGGCTATGTCACAAAATAACAAACCGCTCAGAGCCCGAAGAAAAATGGCGCAACCAGTGGCAAGCACGGGAAGAGATGTCACGGTTGGAAAGCGCGGGAAAAGACGCAACTGGTGCACTGCGGGTAATGGCGCGTGAGCCAATTCAGTTTTGTCTGGTTTCTGATTGGCTGAAAAGACAACAGCCTTGGTTCTGATTGGTTAGAGAACAATGCATGACTTTGCATATCTTTTTCAGGTTAACTCCAGTACTTTCACTGTCAGTGTCGTATACTTCATAGCACCAGAGTGATCTAAAACGTTTGTTTTTGTCAACAGTTGTATTGGACTGACGTGGTCTAAGTTGAAGAGGGGCAATTGTGCTTCCATTGATCCGTGTCAACCGAACCCTTGTGCATCTGATGAAAAGTGAGTGTAGCATTTTTCACATACTGTTAAAGAAGCTACGTCACGATATTTTGAGTCATTTCCTCGACAACGTAACCCTTAAATAAACCCTTAAAATGTAGGAAACCCAAAAGTAATAGCTTGCTAAAGAAGAAAAACACCAAAGGAGTGATACTAAACCAAAAAGGAACATGGATGGCTGAGGATGGCATAGATTGAAACAGATTGGAAATGAAGATTTTCCAAAGCGCACAAACGGTGACGTAGCTTCTGTAACCTGTTGTGTTAGTCGTTGTTTCCTATATAACTTCAAATTATAAGAAGAATATTTCAGTTGACTTCACTTCCAGTTCAGAATTCTGACTCTTGTAAACAATTAACGGATGCAGCAGCCAATTCAAACCAACTTTAGATTACTTGGCTAAGGTTTTCATGGCTGTCTTTGATCTCTTCCAGGTGTATTGTTGAAAGGAAGACCTGCCTCTCTATCAATGATCCCTGTAATCAATATTACTGTGGTAAGAAAACGGCGTCTTGTAGTAAGATGATTTTTCATTTCAGTTCATGTTATATTGATATTTTTTCTTTCTTTGTATTTGCAGTCTCTGAAGGAAAATACTGCAGCGATCTCCAGCTGGATCCAGTTTGCGACTCGGACAACAATCAGCATCCAAACCTCTGCTCGTTGCAATTCAACCGAAAGAGCCTGGCGTACAGAGGTTTCTGCAAGGTAAGTTTAGAACCAGGATGAACTTCGTGTGGTGGTACGAGAGTGACAACCTCTGTTGTCAGTGTCGAGTTATTGAATGTTTTTTTCCAAAGCAGTGAAATTGAATCTTTCTCTCAGGTCAGTTCAAGGGAACTAACATATATGCTCGTAGAACTTTGCGCAAACATTTTTTACTGTGCGTCTGTCTCGTCCCAGTGAAAGGCAAAGAGTATCTTTTGATTTTTCTTTACCAGGATGAATGTAAACCACCCTCCCCTCCCGTGTGCGGAGTGAATGGGGAGACGTACTCTAGCACATGCGCAGCTCATTCGGCTAGAGTCATCGTTGATTATCAAGGCCAGTGTAAAGCTGTTGGAGACGGAAATGGTGAGTGACAGCTGTCAATCGGCTTTTCTTAGTTATTTGAAATCTTCAGGAAGCCACTACCACTTTTTGAGCCAGCCACCGTTGAGAGGCTGATATCGATCTTGCATCTCCTTGCGATGTGAGTTCGTTTGCAAAGAGTCTAACCTTTGGGTCGAACATGCGAGCGACGGTAAGTGAGCAGGGAGGAGTCGGTTGCCACTGGCTTCTTGCGACTTTATTGACCGCCTCTCCCCTCCCACAACAAACGTGAGCCTGCTCGCAAGCCACAAGAAAAAAAGGTTCTTTATGAATGCATATTTTGTTTTATGTAAGTTTGCTTTTCATTTGAAGTGACTAGAACTGAGTTTGTTTTCAATTTTTTCCTAGATGATGAACCAAGATGTGAAAATGTCACGTGTCCACAGCTGAAACCGCCTCACTGCAAAGGAATTATTCCACCTGGGGCTTGCTGTCCGCACTGCGGTAAGCTGCTGTACCGTGACGGAATGGTCACGCAACGCTTTTGTTTTGTGTGGAGGGCAAATCACGTTCGCGAATGAAACCTCGAATTCACCTACCTTCATCTCGTTCTTTTAGCTTTAGTAAACAGTAATTTAATTGTGATTTGCTTGTGTTGCAGCCGCGGAAGTTCGAATTTTGTACCTCCTGAAACAGCTGAAGAGAAACCGAGAAGGTTTTAGCAGGCACGAGTCTGTCACACTGGAAGAAGTGTTCCTGGTTCTACGGCGCCACATCTCAACCGTAAGTACTCCGCAACGAGTGGTGTCAAATGTGTTCGTGAAATAACCGCAAGTAAACCTATCGTCCAGAGAAAGCCGTCATGTGAACTTTTGTCCAACAGGTTATTTCTTGTTGCTTGGTAATCGGCGTCCTTCTGATACCGCGGGCTCATTCAATTGTTGGCCTGGGTACTAGAGGTTTATTCACGCGCGTAGCCACGCGCGTTGGTTAGGACAATTCCCACGCGTGCTAAGTCAGCGGAGGACGAACGGGAAAATAGTGAAAGAGCTTTCGTCCCCACTGACTTTAGGGCTCTTTGGTTGAAAAATGTAACCGTACAAGAAATGCCTCTAGAACTCTCCACCAAGTTTAAGGAGATGTTTTATTTCCTCAGACCGAATGTGATTTGTTCGGATACCACAGCTTGGAGCGTGACGTAGTTGTATTGGTGATGGCTGTCACATCAAAGCCGACAAAACTTCAGGTATGATTGGCAGTATTCTTGTGCTTCAGTTTTATCCAATCAACTTTCTCATTGGCATGATTGGCAGCTTTCAATTCTTTAAACTTGATCCAGTCAAGCTCTTCCTTCAGAGTATTATAACTCAATAAAGCACGTGCGTGACGTAAGCCGCTTTAACGCCGAACTGACCAATCATAGCGCGCGCAGTTCCTCGAGCATCTTAAGCCCGGGCCAAACGAAGATGGGAGTTGATGAGAGTTCAAAATCTCACGCTCGTTTGGCGTGAAACTCTCATGCACTCTCATCGTGTTTGAACGCACTCAAATTTTTCACTAGGGCCGATGACAATTTTCTCTCGTTTGGCCAGAGGTGATGATAGTCGATGAGATTTGACGGAAACTCTCACAAGAGTCACAGAATGCTTAGCAATGGTCGTTGATATATAGAAAAAACGTCCAACTCTAGTTCTCGTTTGGCCCAATAAACGGCGAAACGGTTTCTTTATAAACTAATAGCTCTGTATCGGCTAAAGGTAAGAACTTTCTTGCTCTCCACAGGTGGAAGCTTGTAATCGTGAAGCCCAAAAGATTGAAGCATTTATAAACACGGCAACTCCAGCGTTCACAACAGACATTGTGCTCTCGGCACTCAAAGGAGCGCGATCACGCGTGCCTTCACTACCAAGTAAACCGGAAAAACCGGTTTCCCCTCCGCGCAGCAGTAAAGCGAGTCTGGTTAACAATGCACTTATTGCAACATTACTTCCCATCATAATGTTACCAGTTATGCTGAGAACAGGTAGAAGTTAACAGTATATGTTCAAAGAGTATTATTTTCATGTCCATAAAATGAAATTATGAATGTATAGAGATAAATTATTGTATTTTTGGAGGAAAAATTTTGAAAGATACGAAGGGTAGAAGTGGTTGTTTTTGGTGCGTGCTTTGCAGCGAGGTGCACCGTGCCACTGTTTGACTGACGTTTGACGTCATTATGATGGCTTCCCTATTCATTTGGCACTCAAAAACCCCACACACGTTTCTGATTGGCATTCAAGTTTGTAAAACCAACAGAAAGGTGTCAAAAAGTCAAATTTGTACGGCTCGTTTCACTGCAGTTATAGTTATAAACTGCAATCCTCGTCATAATTCCTTTGGACAGTTATTTCAACAACAGTAACGTGAAATTTCATTACTATTACTACAAAATAGAAACCCCCCTCCCCCAAAAACCAGTGTTGCAAAATACACAGCAATGAGAGGAATTTTTTTAAAAATTACACAACATTGTAAGGAAGCAGGAAAGAAACTACTACCTTTTTTGGTTCTTTGAAGCATAGTTAGTAGAGGAGAGTAACTATGTTTCAAGTGTGAAACTAAGTAAGTGTCCCAAGAAATGTGACGAGGATTGTATCCTCATTCACAGACGTTATTTGGGTAGTCACGCAGAGGAGCGTTGCGTGACTTCCTACGAAGTTGCAGCCTTGCTCATAAAACCGTGAACACCTGAAATATTTCAGGAATGTTGATTGTTTAGTGACCAGTCGCAGCAAAGTTCAGGACACGCGAGCAAACCTCAAAACCGCAAACTAATTACCGTTGCTCTTTGCGGTTAAGTTTTCTCACACCTGATTGGCTTTTTCTTTGTAACACAATAACATTCCATAAACATTTCTGGTGTTCACGGTTTTGTAAGCAAGGCTGTAAACGTGCACAAAAGTTTCCAAGTAGTAAATGAAAGAGAAAATTCGAACTGCAGTACTTGGAATGGTCAGTTGACAGAGTTTTGCCCGCGAAGCAGCTCGGATTTCAGTCGTTGCGTGTAGTAGATTAAAATGTGGAAGTGGATGAAATTCGAGCTACTTCTAGCATGGAAACGTGTTGTTGACTGAACTGCACATGCAGACAGAAAGGAACAAAGTTTCATGATAATCTATTTTTTTAATATAAGTAAAACACTCAAGACCTACATTTTCATTGGTACATTTTCCTACGAAGCACTCAACCCGCGTGACTGACGGTTCTGAGTAGATTGCGAACAAAAGTTAATCTTGTTTTGTCGTATCTCTTTCCTTCATTCGCAATTTTGTAAAATCATCAGTTTTCTGAGTAAACAGTAAGTACGATGAATTTCGACCACAGAAAATGGAAGAAATTAAAACTTCTAAACAGAAAACTCTTCATTTCAGGCCGTAAACTAACCAAAAGATCAAGTTTTTACTGTCAAAATTTGGAAGTTTCCTGTTTCAAACCTGTCTAATTTTGTTAAATTTTGATTTTGTAAAGAAACAATACAGAGTACTACAAAAGGTAATATATGAAATACTTGTTCAGGTTTACATCGTGAAATGAAACATTCTAACTCCTTTGCAAACTTTGTTGTCGCCTTTTTTTAATAGAGACAGGTCTCTGTAACGTATGTTGAATTGTATTATGTATTCTAACCCCAAGTTGATTCTCGACTCCGTCACGTACGCTACAGTTGTGACATTTGCGCGACCGGGTAGAGAACCAAAACGTTATGTTACGGTTTCAGTTTATCTCAAGCACGTTCGCTCCAAATATTCGATTAATATAAAATACGATATATTTATTTTATACGTAAAAAATGCAGTTAAAATTACAAGTACCTCTGTTAACAAAAAACTTCTTGTATATAATATTGTCACCCAAGATATATATGACAAAGTCTGTAAATATATAAATTAGGTTTCCAAAACATAGGTACAAGCATTAAAAACACGTTTGTAGAGTCTGCGAGTTATGTTTTAGTTAATCGTTAAAAGATGTCCGTGGTTTTTACACCGAGTGTTGGGTAACTTGTGGATTATGCGAGACTTTTTACTGGGTCCTGAAAAAGTCGTGAAGATCTTTAACCCACTCTGTAAGGCTTTTACCAGATCCGGTACTCTGAAAACACAAGCACAAAAGACTATTGATATTGGAAGTAGTGGTCGTTTACTTACTGGCTTCGCCATGATCTCTTTGTTGGTCACAGCGAAGATAAATTTTACGAAATCTGCAAACAAATTTACCTTGAAATTTTGTATTCCCGTTTCGTCAGAGCTTCCCTCCACTCGGATGAGACGGACGGTTCCCTGTCCAATGGAGTATTTGGGGTCCACTTTCAAAGTACATACAATTTTGCCACTCCTACCCAGCATCACTCGGAGGCGGCCGTGACTTGGTTCCCAGTCCATCGCGTAACTGAACAAAAGAAAGGGAATAGTCACTTTACGTTGCATGATCGTTTTGCACCTCAACAACAAAGTCCTATACAGGATATTACTTTAATACTGGGTCAATTTTTCGCGCGCAACTAACAACTTCAATAGTCTCCTGTGCGCAGACGATCTTTTTTTTGGGGGGCGGGGGGGGGGGGGGGGGGGTGAGGGAGAGATTGCCTGACGCCATTCTCGTTCCCAGAGCCGTTTCTCTGGTCACGTGGCCCTTGGAACGACGATGGTCTGGGGCGGTACGCAGCGGTTTACAAGGTCCCACAGTATTGGCTGAAAAAATGATAAACAAGCAACAGTAACAATGGACCTTAGCCCTGAAACAATAAAATTAGAGGTGGTCTGACGTCTAACGAGCCAAGATGAACCTTGTTTTCTCGTAATTCCAAGGGAAGCGAAAATTAGTTCGAGAACTCGGCGGTAAAATTTAGTGTTGAGTGAAGGCGAGCAATCTTCGCTTCGAGTTATCGGGAGTTACGAAAAATCGAAGGTTTGAGAATGGGGATTCCACTGAAATCGTAGGGCAACACGCATCTGGTGCTCTGTCATCACTTTCTCGGTTCAAATCACTCGCGTTCTCGCGCGTCTTTCTTTTGGTGGATTGAAGACCATTGAACGAGTGAAATTTGTGCACCATTTATAAGACCTTATAATGTTTGTAACAAATATTGGTTCCTATATCGTCACGTTTGGGTTGTCGCTTCTTTCGGGATTTGCAATAAACTACCGTGAAATTTTGTCACTACTTTTGAGGGGAGGGGTGGAGGCCATTACTTTCAAAACTGCACAGAATAGAAGCTCACGCAAACATTACTTTGGGTCACTTTCACGACCCTATAGTGCAACACTGTCAGTGTGGAGGTGAATGGAGCAACCCCAGAAAAATAATAGTTTATATAATTAAATATAAATAATAACAATAATATAAATTCAGTTGACTAAGCTCGTTTCGACTGGCGTTCATTTCGTTTTCGAGTAAAGGCCAGCATATTTCATTGTGCGTCCACTCACTTTGTCTGAAGTTCTTGCACTTCTGTGATCAGACTTCGCTGATTTCTGAAGCGTCTTTTAACTTGAAGAACAAATCCCACAACGTCTTCACTATTAACAGCTTCACTAACAAGATCATCGATATTCAGCGAGTCCAAGCTAACCTGTATATGAGAAGAGAAACAACATTAACAGCGATGTAGTTAGCTTATTTTTACTTCGATGGCCAACTATCAAGAATGGAGGAGTCTTTTATAAAAGCTTCGCCCAAAAACGAACGAGGCGACCTTATACCGGCACAGGTACCCCAGCCTCCTCTGCTATATGACAATGTAACGATCTTACAATACAATTTGAAATAAGAAATTTAATAAAAAAAATCCGACTTTTCCTCCACTAAGGTGCATTACATGTGTTTTAGTGGCGCTCGGGGCAATTCAGGGGCAATTCAGAACAATTCTAGTTAGTTTTAGGTCCACTGTTTTCCTTTCCAAGGAAACAGTGTATTTATAGAAACGTCAGAAATACACAATCGAGAAGTAAGTTGTTTTTCATTAAATTTATTTCCGAACTGTTTAGTGTTACATGAACTTCTATTTTTTCAAGGCCCTTTCGTGAACTCTGACTTAATTTTCAAGATCGAATCAAACTTCCTTACCTTTGCTCCTGCAAACACAGGACGTGTCCCTCCGTCCAGTCGAAACGTTATCGTCAGAATCAGGGGGGTTTCAGCTTGACCAGCAGCCTCACTCCCTTGATCTCCGGGTTGTGCGTTATTCTGTATCTCTAAGACGACAGAGTCTCCTTGGACACTATGTACATTCACACCACCAAGTTTACTGTACAGTTTTATAGCACCAGCCAGCCTTGAAACGAAAGAAAATGAAACATTTTTGAGCGAATAGAACCTCTGAATATCGGATTCAGAGGTCGTTGTTTGAGTCCTGGACAGTTCTGAGTTGGGGTCACAATTCATCACATTAAAACAAAGGAAATCAGAACCGTAACCGTGGTTTGGAAATGTTAGCATTAGCGATTTCATTTCTTCGTTTTCTCCGTAGTTTTAGTTTCGATTGAGAAGTTCGTCAAAAATACTCCGCTGTGCGTCGTATTTTCAACTCTCTTCTCGGTGTTTGGAAATCTGATGAAACACTGTCTCTCGTGTTTGATACATTACTTGAAAGAGGGTCTGGATGGGGTTAACTGACAACTGACAAATAGCCAAAATTTTAACAGACAACTGACAAATAGCATAAACTTTAACCGACTACTGACATTTATACTAGCTTTTACTGACAACTGACAAAAGACCTGCTGCTACGTTTTTCGGCCTAACCAACTATCAACTATCACCTCATAGAAATCGAGAGCAAATAATCTAATTGTTTTAGTAAAAATCACAATAAACGGATCATGTGTCGTTAAAAAAGTTCTAAATCTTACTGCGAAACTTCGCTAAAGCGCGAATACGTCGCATTTTGAAGACGACCTTCAACCACTGCACTCTAATGGCTGATAGTGTGCAGTACTGACAACTGACAAAGGACCTGCTGCTAGGTTTTTCGGCTAATAATTGATATATTTTATACCAAATCACCAAATAAACGTGTACAATCTGATAAACAGCAGCAGAGTAGGGCGTCATATTTCATACTAACAAGTCATATTAGTTAATAGTTTATTTGTAACATGACCCAATTGCAAATTTACGCGGAACGCGCTCTTGAAATATACCGAGTATATAGCATGTCCGCTCGTTCCGGCGTAACGAAGGCGATTGTTAGCTTTTACCGCGTTGATTCGGATAAGGCATTCCAACGACACCGAAGCCGTATTCCAATCAATTGCGATGAGCTACAGACAGTTCAGTCACTTGTCGCAGTTTCAAGGTCTGGGCGGCCAATACACGCCCATTTTCGCTTGGATTCGTAAGGTATGTTTTTAGTAGATTGGCCACGGGATGATTTGTATAGAGACCAAAGAAACGATTGTTGTTTCAAAAATGTAAACACAAAATTAAACACAAACCAAAAACAAGTTTTTACTAAACTTTTTCGGTTATCAAGGTACGCTCCTATTTGTCTTACATGACGTTTAAGTTTATTTGGGTCCTCAAGAAATTATTAAAATCTGCCGTTAATTATTAACAGCCATTTAACTGAAAACTGACAAATGGCCCCCAGTCAAGGGGGCATGGCAGTCGAGAATTCTAGATAACTCAGAATTATACAAGTCGACGCATTGGGAGATGTTCGTAAGATCATGTGCAAAGAGTGCAGATCGCTCAATGCAACGTTTTAATGCATCAAAGTCAACAGATTTTAACTTGCGTGAAGAGACCATCTTCTTTTGAAAACAAGGCTTCCGAATGTTTAGAGAGCACATTACAGTAAAGTGATCAGACATTGAAGAATCGTGAACATTAACGGACTGTAAAAAGCCATCATCATCATTGCGTGTGATAATAAGGTCTAAGAAACGGCCAGCGCGATGAGTGGCGTGAGTAACATGTTGTCGTAAATTAAATGCCTCAAGAAGACTAAGGAAGTTTATCGCAGCAGCATCAGACGGTCTATAACTATGGAGTTTAAAATCGCCGGCAATCATCAGCGACCCAGGCTTAATAACATAATGCTCAAGGCATGAACTAAATTCCTCCATGAAAATATTCATCGAGCTGTCCCAGAGGACGAAGGAGGGCGATAGATAACCAAAATATAAATATCTCTTGAGAGCACCTTCAAGTGAACTCCAATGGCTTCAAAAGGAGTGTAGCTAGTTCCAGTGCGATGTATGTCTGCATCAAGTGACCGTTTAAACATGATACCTACACCACCCCGTCTCGTATCTCTAACAACTAATAATAATAATAACAACTTTATTTCAGTGTCAATAAAGATAGCAGTTACAACCACTAATTGGGGACACCTAGCTAAAGTTCTAACTACCTAATTAATTACAATCTGTACTTTAGAATTATTCATAATAACATATGTACAATTAAATAAAAAGTATAAAAAAGTATAAAAAGTATAAAATTCAGGAGCTGCATAATGTGCAGTTTATGCAAGTATTGGTTAGTAGCTCTTTCAAGTCAACTTTCTTGATGGCTCTTTTAAACGAGTCCAACGATGGCGAGCTCCTAATGTCTGCTCGTATTTTGCTCCAGAGTGTGGGGCCAAGGTATTTAAGTGAATGTTTGCCAAAAGTCACTGTCTCAAATCTCGGTACGCAAAATTCCTTAACTCTTAAATTATGCACGCAATTGTTTAGTTTAAAGAGGTCACTGATGTATTTAGGGCATAAATTATTTTTCACTTTGTACATCAGGCACGAGATATCTTGTAACCTCTTGTTCATTAATGACGGTAGCCTGGCTTTAATAAGGAGCTGATCATAAGACGAATTTTTATCACAAAATACAGCTCTTAAGCCTCTTTCCTGCACACGCTCTAGCTTCCGCGAGTCACTGGCTTTACAGAAATGCCATATCGTGTGGCAATATGTTAAGTGTGGCAGTACCGCCGCCTTGTACAGCTGTAGTTTGGCATGGGTGGGAATCAGATTACGCAGTCTCATAATGACACCCACCCTCTGACTGCTCTTCTTACAGACACTGCTTATGTGCTCAGTGAAATTCAATTGACTATCGATGTTGACCCCTAGTAGCTTCAGGCATTCATAAGATTCTACTTCGACTCCTTTAACAGTTATTTCCATGTTATCTTTCTTCTTGCCGATTGTCATGCTGCCATATTTTTTAAAATTTCCTCTCAAGAAGTTCCCATCATACCAAGCAGTAGCAACATTTGCACAATCTTGTAGATTCCTTTGGACCGCGTTGACATTTTTATGTGTATCGTAAAATTGATGATCATCAGCATACATACAGATATTTGATCTAATTGCGAACGTGAGATCATTCTGAAATAGATTCCATAGCAGTGGGCCAAACGCTGAGGAATATGATGGAAAACATAGCCCCTTGGGACAAGATCACCAATCACGACTTCATCAGAATCAGCCGAGCGAAGCCATGTTTCCGTAATGGCAAAAATATCAAAATTCCTATCAACGATATAGTCCTTTAGAGTGACTGACTTGTTGCAAACCGATCGACAATTGAGGAGTCCAAAAGAGCATGGCATTGTACCTGATGGTGAATGTCGATTATCCTGAGCTTTTAGACAGGGTTTAATTTATTATTATTATTATTATTAAAATTTAACTGACAACTGACGTTTGTACCCCCTCAATCCAGACCCTCTTGAAAAAGTCATCCTGACTTTTACCTGACTTTTTCAAGTTGAGATTTAAGTTCCTGATGGTATCATAAAGATACCACTCCATATTTAGCTTCAGTGCACTGGTATAGTATTTTTTAAAAAAACTTGACCACTGTTTGTAGGTTTCCATTGGTGTAAACACGTTTTTGGGCGATTGAATTTTTGAAGTTATATTCGTGACAATGTTTCTTTAATACCCCGCGAATTTCCACAACGAAAACGCTCCACAGAAGAGGGAGAAAAATGCTTGGTAGCAAATTCCATGAAATCCAGAGCTAAAGAGAGCTTGGAGTGGCGACATGCGATATTTACCATTGCGTTGTTCTTCGCTCCTGTTCGTTGCAATCCTTGTTCAGTGTTGTTTGTAACTTAAGCTCCTCTTGCAGCTCACTGACACAATCCTCCAGACGACTTACTTCAACCTGTAGCAATTCTTTGCAGTGTTTAAGGCTAGAAATGGCCGCGTTACACTGCTGGATGGCGATGTCCGCTTCTAACTGCAAAAACAATCACGTGGGTTCAATTCGCTTGGCTTGTCACAAACATAGTTGGCCTTATATAGAGCGGACGCCGACTGAGCTTTTAGCCAGTCAGAGCTCGATTAGCGAAAATGGAATTATGAACAAGGAAGAAACGCTAAATGGATTCGTAATTCACACTGAATCTGATGTTTTTGAGCTTACAACACGACAAACTCTCTTGATTTTCCTTATCAAGGTTAACGAAATACGGTGAAAGCCGTTGGTTGTAGGCCGTTTTGCCTGCTAACCGGCCTCAAATAATTGCCGGACATTGGACAATGGCCGACCTAAATGTCAGGACAATTTTTTTGTTTTGCTCAGTTGCCATACTAATGCCAATGTTGTACGTTGACAACACGTTAGATAATTTAGCAGGTCCGCATATCTGACTTAGCCGGACACATGTTCTTTCACGGGATGACAATCGCAACTTTTGAACGCAACATATCTCACCTATGTTACGTTTTACGCAACGTCTCATTCTCGTTCCCAGACTGAGGCCGCGATCTTGGCCGCGATCTCTTCTAGGGCATGGGTACGATAATGGCAACATTTTTTTAGTTAAAAACAGAGTAAGATCTTTTTTAACATTTTATGTGCTAATTAACGATGGCGCAAAACTATTGACAATGAACGGTTCTGGTGATGCTGTCATTAAAATGAAAAGCAAAATATAATCTACAGAATATTCATTAGTGGAATGGCAACATTTGTGGTTGACTCGGTTCAACCTTGTTGCATAAAAGCGCTACAAGTGCCGCCACCAAACCTGGACGCCGTGTACACATTGAGTCCCTTGGCGCTGTATGTGGACAAAAAACTGAATAAGAGGCGAATAGCAGTAACATTGGCCGGGAAAAAGCACAAGCGACCTGTTATTTGACCTGAAAGTGGGCAGCGAAATTAATACCCAGCGACTTTCGCAAGCGCCACAGTTTCAACATTTCTTTTTCGTCAGCCACTAGAAGCAGTGCAGTGCTAGTGAAAAAGCAAAAATTTAACGAAGCCAACGTCAAAATAGGTCGCACTGAACTCCATATTTGACCACGGCACCCTCCGAGATCGCCAGGAAACATACTCAATATGCTACCAATTTGCTAACAATATGATGCAATATGGTGCGTGTTGGAACGGAACATGAACTGTCTGATGCAACTGTTGCATCAGATGTTCCGTCGCACCATGATCCAAACAATGCGGCGTTCAAATGTTGCCAGAAGAGTCCGATTATGGCTAAATCGGAGAATAGTAAAATATCAATTGTGACGTACAATTCTTCCGATTCTCCGATTACTCCTATTCTCCGAGTTCTACACGATTCTCCGATTTTTCCGATTGTACGATTATACCATTTGTTATTCTCTGTTTCTACATGATTCTCCGTTTTTTCCGATTACACGATTCTTCCGATTGTTATTCTGCGATTTTTATCATTCTCCAAGTTCTACACGATTCTCCGATTTTTCCGATCATACGATTCTTCCGATTGTTATTCTCCGATTTTTCCGATTCTCCTAATTCTACGCGATTCTCCGATTTTTCCGATTATACGAATCTTCTGATTGTCATTCTCCGATTTTTCCGATTCTCCT
Source organism: Blastomussa wellsi (assembly GCA_947652115.1). Classification (NCBI taxonomy): domain Eukaryota; kingdom Metazoa; phylum Cnidaria; class Anthozoa; order Scleractinia; family Plerogyridae; genus Blastomussa; species Blastomussa wellsi. Next base: position 7,563,324 of record OX393566.1, on the reverse strand, counting down.
AATTCTACGCGATTCTCCGATTTTCCCGATTATACGATTCTTCTGATTGTTATTCTCCAATTTTTCTGATTCTCCGATTTCTCCTATTTATACGATTTTTCCGATTGTCCTCCGATTCTACCTATTTTTCCGATTCGATAATTCTTCTCATTATTCTACGAATCTACGCGGTATAAGTGAACTTGAAACTTTGATAACGTACAATACACTTTGAATAGAGTGCCTCTTGTACTCGCGCTCGTTTAAAGATCACTTCATTTTTCCTTTGACTTTGAATCTACGCGGTAAAAGTGAACTTGAACCTTTTAAACTTATTTTACAACATGATAACCTACAATACACTTTGACACTACAGTGCCTCTTGTACTAACTCTTTAAAGATTATTTCATTTTTCCTTTGGCTTTTAAGCGTTCCTCTATACGTTCATTATGTGTTTCGATCACAAACCACATGAATGCTTTCAACTTAAATTCAGCCATTCGTTTTCACATGTGTTTAAAACTGTTAAGAAAGCGATTGCTCTGTTCTGTGGATTCAGTGTTTGTTCCTTTAATTTCTTTGAATGTTTCCAGATAAGGATGATAGCGGCACTTTGGATTGTTTGGAGGCATACAGCATTGCTCTTTGTGCTTCATCACATGAAAGATATCCACTAAAAACTTCACATGATCTAAAAGAATTTTTGCACCGACATTTCCCTTGCTCAAGAAAGGATGAAGATCGCACACTCTATCATAACCCACAAATTTCAGTCTCATTAAATAGTCTGTTTTCCTACCGAATGTTAACAACAAAAACGCGTATACTTGGGTGCATGATTCACAAGTATACATCTCCTGTGCCTTTACAATAATTCCGCAAGGTCGTACTGCTGTAAGCAGTCCTGCAGTGTGGTCCATGTGTCGGTTTACCCTCTCTTTCGATTTGCAACCGCCTTGCTCGCAATCCAATCCGTCGTGTAAGACTTAAAGTAGTAAATCCTAATAGACAGTGGAAAATGCATGACGTGCATTCTGCAAAACCATGTTTTTTATGCATGTATACTTTCAAATAAAATAACGCGATGAAAGGCATTATTCGTTTTATTTACTTGCACGAACAACAACAACAACGACAATAAGTCAATTGACTGTCGTAGACTAGATAATCGCAAAAACCTGAACCAAAACAAACTATGTGTATACCTCGTTCTTTAAGCGTGTGCAGAGAAATAAAACGTTTTTGCATGGAGGAAACTGCACCAGTAAAATCGTAGAATCGGAGAATGATCTTAGAAAGAACTTAATGGAAAATCGTAGAATCGGAAGAATCGGAGAATGGCCTTAGAAAAATCTTAATGGAAAATCGTAGAATCGGAGAATGATTTTAGAATGATCTTAAAGCCTGGTTTTCATACGTCGGAAAAATCCCAGACGATCGGGGATTTCACTGCTACCCGACTGTCCCAGATTTTACCGATATATCGGAGACACGCCAGACGTTCTGTTGCAGATTCTCTCAGCATTCTGAATTTGGGACTGGCGCCAAGCAATTAAAATGAAGCTGGAGGATTGGCAACAAGTTAAAACCATAGGAAACGTCCCCGAAAGTGGATATTTCAGTTTTCATATGTCGGGAATGATCGCCGACCATCGCAGAAATCTGGGACGCGTCGGGAAAATAGAAACGCTCCCGATTTTCCCGATAGGTCGCCGACCATTCCTCGTGATCGGGGATATTAAAGATTTCCAATTTTCATTAGTCGGAAAAATCTGGGACGGTCGAGAAACAGTGAAATCCCTGATCGTCTGGGATTTTTCCGACATATGAAAACTAGGCTTAAGGGTAAATCGTAGGATCTGAAGAATCGTAGAATCGGAGAATGATTTTAGAATGATCTTAAGGGTAAATCGTAGAATCGTAGAATATGAAACTACAGTCGTAGAATAGGAAAATTGTTCAAAATCTCATGTGGTAAATCGGAGAATATTACCCCTAAATCGGAGTATACTATTCTCCTATTTAGCCATAATCGCACTGTTCTCGTTTTGACTTGCAGTTTTGCGTATGTTAATGTTTATTTTTGGCTGATCACACGACACCCATACAAGCCGTGCGTCTTTGTATGTTCGAAATATAAAGAAATGTATGGAAACATTGAAAGCGTCCTACTATCGAAAACTTATTTCGAGTAATGTTTATTTTTTGGTTGACATAAACGTACATTTCTATCATTTTTTGGGACCGTAGGTCTTCTCAGATCCGATATGCTGTGCCTTTTCACCTAGCATTTTGCTTTTCGAGACTTCAACGCGACACTGTCTTTTTGCTCGCCGGGGCACGTGACCGGTGGCAACGCGTGATTCGGGGAACTAGTAAATACAACGGTAAGATCAAAGTACGGAACTTGATTAAGTGAACGGGGCATTTTATTTGGGCCAGCGATCGCGTAGGTTCCATTTAAAGTCTGTTCACCGTGCTGAAGAGCC
>OX393566.1:7543695-7560655 GCA_947652115.1 Blastomussa wellsi | reverse complement strand
TTGTTGAGTTAAAATGAAACTAGAACATATCTTCTTGGAATTCGCGATGGATTTGAGGCCGTTTGACCATTTTAAGCTGGGATTTTTCGCTTGGCTCGTCGGGCGTTCCGAACTGGAGTGTGCAGCCTTGTTCTTTTCTTTGTAGTGGGGAACCCAGAAAGCGATAACTCGCCTAAATGGCCAAGAATCGGCAAAATAAGCGTTCAGACAAGAATAAAAACACAGTGAAAGTAAGGTAAGGCAATTTTATTTAAGATTTGGCAGTATTTCAGTTTGTTAAAAGGTGTTGTAAATTATTCCCATACAAACTCTTATATTTTTGCCATGACATGATACTGATCACAACGTGAGCTTGGGCTGCCTGTGGTTCACCGTGCTGACGAGCCCCGGTTAGGGCGAAACAGCTGTCCACGGTTACAGCCCTGCTTTATCGGTTTCGCTTATGTCTCACAAAGTCAATTTTTTACTTAGTATCAGCCTTGCAGTTTTGCGTATGTTTAAAGGGGGAGGGGGTAGAGTTCCACTGATGAAACTTTGCTTTTTTAATTAGTACCTGTTTCGCTTTCACCTCGTCTAACGATTCTTTGTTATTTTCCTGAAAAGAGAAAGGGAATGTGGGGCAAAATAAGTACAGCATGGCATAGAAAAATCATTCTCATTAAAGTGCTTAGAGAAACGCGATCAGCTGAATCTGCTTATAACTGTAACAAATGTGATGAAAACCAACACAAAGGTTAAACCCTGGCATCACACGACCGACATGTTCACCGATAAAACCGGAAGTTTGTGGCATGTTCCCGGGAAGTTTTCTTATTTCACTTCCGGTTTGTCATCATGTCGTTCCGGGCATCTCAAAAATCCCGAGTCGCCTAAAAAATCTGAAGGATGCCGGGCAATAGTCACATGAAAACAACGTGAGCGTTTATCTGGGAGTGGAATTACAAAAAAAAATTCGCTCTTGCCACCTCGATCCTCAATGTGCCGCGCCATGGCTGTTTCGTCGCACCACCTATCGCACCACCCAGTGACAAAAAAGAAATCTATGGCAGGTCATCAGATACTTTGGCCCTGAACGAAAACAACAGAAAAATAAAAATATTGATTGGAAGATCAAGAGAAAAGATCATTGTTGACATGACCTTATCCCTCGAGTTAGCGTGTTTCGTTACGGCCGGTTTGGGATTTCGCATACCAAGAAACTTGGTGATGCAATCAGCAATGCCCGTTGTTCAAAATCAAAGATCAGAGCAGGAATTTGTAGAGATTCAAGAGGCCGTGATTTCACTGAAAGTGGAACTCATTTCTATCTTGCTTTGGACAGCTTGATCATTTTGTTTCAATGTTACTGAGTATTCAGCTGTGTTGATGTATTAAATACGCAAGAGTGTACTTTTACGAAATTTCGAAGACGCCACCTACGACCTTTCCCACAGACGCTAAGCAAAAGGAGAAGGTTGAGACTGTTATTTGTAGATTTCGATCACAGAAAGCACCAGAGGAAGGAGTTCTTCCGTGTACAATCCGGACGGTGTGGCGACATCTCATCCTACGTGCACAGAACCGAACAAAAAATTATGAGTTGGATTCGCGATCAAGATCATCTATCACGAGTGTTGGAAGAAGAGCTAAAATGTCCCGTTTGTCTAGAAGAATTCGTGGAGCCGAAAAGTTTAAATTGCTCTCACACGGTTTGCAAACAGTGTTTGGGCAACATTGCTTTGCATAACGACTGGAACGCACAAAATCCGCACCAATCCTATGTGCGGTGCCCCACCTGCCGCTGCAACACTGAGATTGATTCACTGGGGGGGATCGAGAAGCTGCCAACAAATTACATCGTGACTACTCTGATAACGGGGAAGGGCAGAACGAAAGAGGTGAAGGAGATAGAAGACCACCTGAACAAGAGCAAACAGGCTTTACGGGTCAGACAGGAATTGCTGACTACGATCATAGACCTTTCAGAAAGCATTGGACACCGGCGACAGGAACTCGAAGGTGACATTCGGCAAACTGCTGAAAGGATAGTCCAGATGGTGAGAGCAAGTGAAGAAAAACTGATACAGGAAGTCAACTTGGCTGTGACCAGACAGCAGCGAGAATTAAGACATCGACGGGAAGTCATTCAAAATTTGATTGCTCATGTTAATGAGATCATCAAATGTGCTGAGGACAAGGTCAACACACTTCCTACGAGAAAGCTCATCGACGAGAAAGCCTCCATTTTGTCAGAGCTCAGAGACGCTGATACTATAGGGATGGCATTGGAAATACCAGCAGTAGATTCCATTGTTTTCATTCCAAACATGAGCATTAAAGAAAGCGAGCACCTCACAAAGCTAGGAAAACTTGTGGTCGGAAATGAGCAGGGCCCAGACAGTTCTACAGGTACCACTGACTCAAGTGTACCAGATTACTCGAAAGATAAGATAGAAATTAGTGCTTTTGGTATGGCTGGCAGTGATGACAGTGAATTTACTCTCCCATGGGGTGTTGCCATACGCGATGATGGCTGTATTGCCGTGGCTGATCATGCAAACAGTCGTATCCAAGTGTTTGATCATCGAGGCAACTTTCTCCACATTTTGACTAGTGGTGAGTCAGAGAACATTCGGCTTCCTACAGGAATTGCTTTTGATCTTGATCACAATGTTGTCGCTTTCGACAGTGAAAGTCACAAAGTTAAAGTATTGGACTCTGCGGGTCAGTTGATCAGGAACTTAAGCAACAAGACTGAACTCGGTGACAGAGTAGAAGGGATATCAATTGATGATGAGGGCCGCATAATTGTCACCGACTCGTCAAATGACCGTGTACTGGTTTTCCATCACAGTGGTCACTTATGCCTTGAATTTGGAAAAAACAAGCTAGCACAACCATCATCTACAGTGTTTCACCGGGGTCGCTTTATCGTCTCCGACACATTCAATCACTGCCTCCAGGTATATAATCGTCATGGCGTTTTCCTTCGACAGATTGGAAGGCCTGGAAAACAACCTGGACAATTCCGACAACCAAGAGGACTGACTGTGGATTTGGCAGGCAACATTCTAGTGTGTGACTCTGGAAACTGTTGTGTTCAGATCCTTGACTGTGATGGAAACTTTATAAGAAGCTTTGGATGCTTTGGCAGAGAAGTTGGCAACTTCTGTTTGCCGTACTCTATCGCAGTTGGAAAACAAGGGGAGATGGTCGTGTCTGACTGCAACAACCACCGCGTCCAGATTTTCAAATTTCCACTCCTATATGTAAATGCCAATTAAGTGACTGGAAATGTGATTTCTATTAAGATCTTTGTAACTTTAGAAGGAGTTCAAAGATAACTTGCCCTGGAGGGTGGTAGAGGTTTTTTGTCCAGTGTGACCTTTGACCAGCATGCAGTTACAGTATTGTATGTCACTTATCCAGGTTTACAGTTACAACTTTTGTTCACAACGTTTATCGCTTCTCGTGCACAAAAGTTACAACCTTTGCCATCCAAACAATGTAGGTCAGACTAGGCAATCCAAGCAAGATTTTCCATCATATGAAGGTTTGACTATAAGTGAAAACAACTAATGAAAGGGACAACATTTCTTGCTGTTATCACCATTCATGATTTAACTGTTAACTTTGATAGTGATATTTGAAACTAACTGACAATTTGAACTTGGCCTCAGCAGATAATGAATCAAAGAAGCCAAATTATGGAAATGATTCTAAACCAGTTTACAATCACTTGAAGTTTATGAAGGTCACCTAAAGAAATCTGAAGACCATCAAATTTTATGCTCTAATTTGGAAATAATTGTGTTCCAAAAATTGCTCAATGACTGGCAAATTGCATCCTTCTTATGGCGTGCCTATTTTCTGGGAGTTAAATGAAACTGAGTTCCAGCTTCTCCTTCAAACAAGCAGCTGTCAAAATTTGCTTGCCTGGGGAAGTTGCAAGCTTGTCTTAGTTTACAGTTTACTTTTTTACAATTAAGGTGGCAGGCAACTTAATTACAAAGGGTAAGAGAAATCATAGTCGCCCGAAGGAGAACTAGAGGAGGACAATGCAAAAGGAACTAAAAGAAAACCATTTTTCTTTTGGAATTGGAGGACAGAGGGCTCAGGACCATAGCTAGTGGTAGTCTCAAGTGAAGGCCTTATGTGCCACAGGGAACCAAGATGACTAACTATTTAAGAACAGGTATCTCACTTTTTGCTCTACTTTTTTAGCCAACTCGCCTGACTTCTCCTTCAGCATATCAAACTTCTTTTTCTGAAAAATATTCCAGTGGCATCAGTGGTACAGTTATGAAATGCTTGTAGACTTAGTGATGTGTATTAATTACACCTGGCGGCTGACTTGGTAAACTAGTAAACTATCTGATTAGCCATGAGACTTACAGTGGATCCCTGCCTTACGGGCACCCCTTCATAATGGTCAATTTGTTTGGTCCTTGGCACAACACCCATACATTTTCTTATACAAAAACCCTGTTAATGCAACCACCTCATTAATATGAGCAACGATCACATTCTGAAATCCCAGCGGTTGAACCTAGAATAATCATTCATAATTTTTCCTTATTAATACGGCCAGTGAAACCAAATGTGCATTCTTAATTGGCCGAACCACATTACGTTAAATATTCTTTCTCGAGTACTGTATTTGTTTTGTTTGGACAATTATGAATGTGTATTTGGTTCGAGTGGCCGTATTAAGTGGGTGAAATTATTAAGGATTATACAGGTTGGGATTTCAGAATGTGTCCATTGGCTGTATTATTAAGAAAGTGGCTGCATCAATGGGGTTTTCTTCTAAGAAAATGTATGGGCATTTCGCTGGAACCAAAAAATTACTGTAATAACAAGGTGACCGTAAGTAAAGACGAGGATACACTGTACTTTAACTGTTACAGCTTTTATCACCTCAATTGTAGATATTTTTAGTCCAAAACAGTATATTTCAATTGTAGACAATTTCTCTATTTCTGCTTTAAATATTTTAAATGCTTGTTTGTAATACCTATGCAGGTCGACATCAGCATCATGATAATGATGATGATATGAACAGGTACTTATACTAATGGAGACATATGTATACATCTTATTAACCAAGTATAAGGGCCGAACTGGGAGAATATCGGCCCAAGGCCTTGAGAGCATGGACCAAGTGCAGGAAGGTAGCTACAAAAATGACTGAGGGCCAATATTCTCTCAGAACTTTTGTAAATAAAAGTGGGCAGCAGAAAGGATAGAAAAACAACTGGATTTTGAGTGCCACCTTGGTGTTTTGGTTATGCCCAATGTTGGTTTAGAAACTGATATTAAGCACTGAAGGGTTTTTCATGCAAGTCAAGTTTATTTGTAAGCTACTACAATACAGGAATTGCGCGCAGAGTCATACTTAGAAAATATCGGACCAGCAATGGAATAATCTGATTGGTTGATTTCAGTTATTGGCCCTCTTAGTTATGTAATGAAATATAAATACTGTATGATATAGGTATATATAGGCAGATAGATCGAATCATATGCTTTTATTAATTTAAACTGTAGTTTTCACAAAGTTTATTATTTTGAGAATTCCTTGAATTCCTTTGAAATTTTTGGGAGAAAAATACCTCTGTTGGCAGTGCATCAACAGGCTAAACAAAATATTTGATGAAAAAAGGGGGAATGTACCTGTATAAATGAGTCAATTATCTGTTGGCTGAAGCCATAACCATAAATTATTTTTACCTTTTCTTTTGTGGAAGCAAGTCTCTGCTCCAAAAGCTCAAGCTTTTCTTTTAGAACTTTGTGTTCTGAAGAATTAATTATAATACAATTTGTAAATAGTAGCATTCATTTGTTGCAAACATGTGGAACTTAGATATTTGGCCACAGGCATTATTGTGTCTTGAAAACTGAACAGCTTTCCCAAGTATAAACCAAATAACTACCAGTATTTGAAGAACATAACAATACCACAAAACATATTACATAATGACTTGCAATTGCTTGCAAAGAATAAGAAATCAGTGCTGCATTAAAATAACATCATACTGGTGCAGAGAGTTTCAGCCAAGTCATCGATCTCTGTCTCTAGCTGCTCTATCGCCTGTTTGTCTCTCTTGCTTTCATTCCTTACGTTTGCTTGATGTTCTAAAAAAAACAGTGGATTATATGTTGTGGTTCAATTTTACCTTGGATTTCAAATTGTATATTCTTTTGTTTCAAATTCATTATCATACAAAGTAATAGCCTGCATATAAGAACCTGGGTTTTAAGAACCTGTTAGGCTAAAATTTTCATTTTAAGCCCCCTCCACGTAACAACCTAACAAGGCTAAAATTTTAAGTTAGGTTCTTATCAGTGGGGTTGCTGTAAAAGTGTGCAGGTAGAAACTGCTGAATTAAGATCATCATCTATTTAAAAGTAACTTGACATAACTTTATTTTCTTTTAAGCTTAAGTACCATGTTGTATGTCTATTGTGTTTGCCATTCAAATAATTCCCCAAGTATTTGCAAGTACTGTACTCTACTACAGTATCAAAAAAGCTTTCTGACCATCACCAACTCTGTGAGAATCACAAAATATTAAATGTAAATATCAAATATTGTTATGTTTTGTTAAGGACATATACTGTACCTGCACTGAACTGCCTATAGGCATTGGTTTATACTGTATTATGAGATGATGTTTATAATATATACAGTATATTCAGATGAAATTCATATGAAAATATAAGAACCTATTTTAAGAACCTTGGTAGCCTAAATTTTCTTTAAGTACAATTTATATAAGAACCTATTTAGGCTAAATTGAAAAATTCAGGTTCTGAAACGCGGGCTATTACTGTATCATATCCCTCCCCCCAAAAAAAAAGGAAAATAAAATTTGAACCAAGGTTAAAATTGAACTACAACTACAACAGATACCAAACACTCAGTGGCTGAATGGACCAGCAAGATTTGGACTGCATTCTTTTGGGATCAGTGATCCAGTATAAGATTAAGATCATGGTGCATCAGAGAAACTGACAAATCCGTGCCCAGAGTGGATTCATTGGTTCTTTTGATGCATGATGATTCAACAGTGGAATCAACTGATCTTGGATCACTGATCCACATCAAGATCACATGCTTGAACTTGATGTTGGTTCAAAATGTTATGATCTCATGACATGTCTGTTTTAAGAAGTTTGAAACTAGTAATAAAATCTTAAATTTCTGTCACTGACTTGTTCAAACGTTAAAACAATGTTTTGAGTTTCACAAGGAGTTTCATAAACATTGTTTTAATGTTTAAATAAGTCTGTGACAGAAATTTTAGATTCATATTTACTGATGTCCATCCCTGATTGCAACTTTAGCATTTTTTGTTTGACAAGTTTGAAACTGCAATGTAAAAATGACAATTGAAAGTTGAAAACCCCACAGTGCCACTGCAGTGAAAACACTGGCTAGCTAAAGTGGGTGAAGTCTATGTCAGGTCAAATGACCCAATAATTATACTGCTGGAGCTAATTTTTATCTCAGTTTCTGTAGCATTAAGCTGACTAGAATTATTTCAGCTTCCACTCTCCCCTGAATGGGATGCTACATACAAGTCCATCACAATCCCATTAATTTATGACGGTTTACCACCCAGCATTAAATTTGCTGGAACCCATTTATACACCTGGGTGGAGAGAGGCCCTGCGTTCTTGCTCAAGAACACAATATAGTGATCCAGTCAAGGCTTGAACCCACCCACCCAATCCAAAGTCCAGTGTACTAGCCATCAGTCGCTTAGCTACCACGTCACACATTGGACAACAATTACAGATCCAAACTGTGTAAATCAAGTTTTTGTATTTGAAGATCAGACATCCCACCTGTCATTTCTGTGTTGTCAGATGAAGACCAGTTTTCTTTTGCCATATTTTCCAGGAAACGAGATTGTGTTTGCAACCGTATCAACATTCCCTTAAGACTTGCAAGATGATTCTGTGTAACAATGACAAAACCACTTCAGTTCACTCAAGACAGGTAAAACATAAAAGACTACCACATCTGACATGTGGATTGGAGTATTAAAAAGTCCTTAATGAACAGCAAGTGAATAATCCAGACCAGACTTGTAGATTGTTAGTCTAATGTTGCTTATCATAATTTCCTTAATCTGTTGTTTTGTGAGGTTACAATTATTATATTGCCTGTTTGCAACCAATCCCGAGAGATTCAAATGACAATAAGCATAGTGGCTACATGTATTTTGGGTGACCCCAAAAAGAGACTACCAGAAATCTTTGGTTAATGACATCCAACATGCAAACCAAGAATAAGGAGGAAACAAATTATGCTTTGCCTCACTTTAAAGCGTAAATTGAAGATTTTGGTCTGTTCTTGGTGCGGCGGTCCCACTTGGGTGTTTAGGACAGAATGCCAATATTTTAGCTTTCGATCTCTTCTTGGGTTGTTCATGAAGAAATAAAAAGCATTTCAGTTCCACTGGACCGCATCTTTGAGGGATTATTGCCTGTCAGAATCGCTGTGATAATTGTTATGAAACGTACATGTACATGCATAACAATTGTGCATGCATTGCATCTAACCGGCGATCTAACATTATCCGAGAAATGATACAAAGAAGCAACTTAACGCAGGTATTATTATACTCTTCAAACCTATTCACTAGTAGAGATCTATTTACCTTGTGCTTCTGGAGTTCAAGTTCATGATTTACATCCGCACCATTATTAAGTTCACAGCTGATCTGAACAGATTTGACGTTTTTGCTGTGATCTGAGATATCTTGAAAAATCCTGAAGACAGCACAAAACATATGATCGAGCCATAAATCGAATAAAGGATAAATGGCAAAATAGCCTGATCGGGCACCAGGAAATTATAAACTTATAAGTTACTCAAAGCCGCACTTCGAATTCTTGTACCTTTCAATGTCCTCAAGTTGGGACGCCATGTTTTTCAAACTGACCGCCAAAATGAATGCGACTGCATTTTATTTGGCCAGCGGGTTGACATTTAACACCAATCCTTTTGAACTTCCAGGTTACCTTTAGCTTGGAAAATGCACATATTTTCCGGTTTCCTGAATGTGATGGTCCTATGATAAATGTGATGTGATCTGATCTTCTACTTGACCAAGAATTGCAATGATGAGCTCGCTTGTTAGTCGGGGATCCGACGTAGAATCAATGGGTAATCACGCTTCTCGTATTAGCGATCCTGTGTTGCTTTCCTCCACCTCGCTCCGTAGCTTCTCACCATCTCGCCGGATGTTCTGCCTGCTTGCCGTCTTCGATCTTCTGGCCACAATAGTTATTTGGATTTTGTACGCGCATGTGAGTACTATTTTTATTTTTAAAAGCTGTTTAAGGGTAACTAAACTATGGGATTTTCCCACCTTATTATCATAATTCATCACGCACGAAATTCAAATGCATGCCTTAGTCCCCCTTGTGGAAGAAAAAGAAAGCCGTTTATGCAAAGCGATTCGGGTAATTCCGGCTTGCTTCGCAAAAATCAAATTACCGTAGCTAATTTGCTTAATACTTTCAGGCATACAATATCATCCAAATTAAAGCATAATGATGACTCTTTATAATTCTCTTGGTCTCTTTCAACGTGTTATCTTTGTTTTAAGAACTTTCAAACTGATGATCACATGATCACGGTTGTTGGGATGGAGTAGGGGCAAGATTTTTTTGGACTTTTGCTATTTCACCTCTGTGTGAGAGTTATTCTAATGATAGCCTGCAGCACAGATGGCGTGTTTTAGCAGAGCAGAGCACAGCGTGAACATGAATGTGAAGGGCAAGGGCGAGCAGTAATGTACCAGTCAAATCGAAGCTTCAACATCCCCCCCTCCTCCAAGCAACCCCCTGGGCATTTGAATTTTTGGAATTCCCCCTCCCCAGGCCAAAAAGCCATTCAAATACCCCATTGTAGATCCATTTCTGGCAATCAAATGTCCCCACCCCTAGGAAAATTACTGTAATAAGTGACCAGATTATCATTTTAACTTTTTAGTAGCTGCTTCTAGTCTGGAGCTGAGTCTTTAAGAAATACTGTAACATGAAACATTTACCAGTAGAGATCATTATAACATCCTAGAAATTTCATGCGCAGCAATCAACCTGCTATAGACTCTTGACATCTGTTGGATTCTAGTAACGCAACAAAACAGATTAAAGCAGTGGAGGTGCAGTGTTAGCTCCAAGAACAGAGGGATAATATCTCAACCACTGGGACAATGGAGAGCCTAAAGCAACTGAAAGAAGACGTAGTTCTTGAAGCTTTAGAGACAACAGTAGCCTTCAAAGGACTTGGATGTTAGAACTTTATAAATGCGATAAAGACTATGATGCGAGCTAACCATAAGTGAAATTGATTTCCTCAATAAAGATTATTATTATTATTAAGTTTATGGTAAACAAGAAATCAGTACAGGTAACATGAAATCGAGGCTCAGAGTAGTCAAATGCCCGGGGTGTGCCTGGGGGATGTTGAAGCTTTGATTTGACTGGTACACAACTGCAAAGCAAAGAACAAACTGCCCTGTTGAGACAATGATTGACATAGAAAGGCAAGGTGAAAGTGTGACAGTAAGCCAAATAAACTCATGACGTCCAACTTACTACTTGCCGCCTATCATGCCAATGTGGCACATACGGTGCACAGCAACAAAGTCTCTCCAATCATGCATCTCTAGCCAGTTTTGTTTTTCAATGTTTCTCGAGCTATAATTGAGCTCCCTTAGTTCCTTTTCTATAGTTCAGTGCCATGTTGTTTTTAGGTGCACTCTTCTCTGTTTTCCTTCAGGTGTCCAGCGCATTGCAATTCTAGCTATGTCAGTTGTTGTTGTGCTATCGAAACTCATGCCCAATTCTTCTCCATCTTCTCCTGGTGACAGCGGGACAAATATCCTCCTGCTTAGTTTGCTTCCGAAGTTGACTGTTTGAGATTTTCCAGGAACAGAAGATTCTCAGAATCTTTTTGAGGCTAGTTGTGTAGAAACACACTTGTTGTGAAAGGTCATGTTCAGTCATTCAACAGCATTCAGAGCCACAACAGTCAGCTTTCTTCAATTACTTCATGCACAATCACAACTGATGTTTCATGCTGTCATCAGAAAATTGTTACTATATCTCTTATATAGTGTCCTCTAGAAAAATATGTAAAGCAAAAATATTAATTCAGACCTGTAGTGAAAATAATAGGATTGTCAGCAAATAAAAACACAATTTTAAAACTGTTGGAATCTGCCACCTCCTTAGACATGTGCTATAAATCAACAAATCAGGACAGACTGCTCGCCAGGCAACTACAGCTAGCTGGAAGAGCATATTAAACAATTTGGTTTGTAGTAATAAAAATGGTTTAAACCCAGGAGTAACAGATGAACATGTAGCCTGATCTTCTTACTGAGGCAGGGGTTTCAATAAATTTTGAAGTAGGCATTCGGTCTGAGTAGAGTAACCGACTGTTTGTTTTAATCTTTTCTTGAATTTTTTCAAATGAAGGAAAAAAGTAGCGAACGTTTCTAAGCAAAGTAGAGCGAAGTAGCCGATGCTTTTTGTCGGCCGTCGGTTCTTATTGAAAGCACTGCTGAGGGTAGCCTTGAAAAGGGGGAGGAGAGAGCCTGGGGGATCTGAACCTCCTGCTTTCCGTACCTTTTATTCCTGGCTGCTTACTCTTCTTTAGTGGCTCCCACCTCTTTGTTTTATTGCCATTGAAAATGTTATGCAATGTTGCAAATTTTTTTGCAATTTTTCCCGGTTCCCACCAGCCTGTGAATCCCACTTTCTGCCTTCTTTTCTCCCGCCTCCCATACCCCTCCTGCTCCCATATCCCTTCCGCCTCCCATACCCATACCCTCCCTTCGTCGGAGCGAATCGATGAATTCTAGCAGTATCAGGATCAACTTTAAATTAAATTTAAATTACTTGAAAATGATCCCGAAAACAACCATTCACCCTCACGTTTCACCCTCACAACCACGCAGTAAAATCCATCATTCTCAAAAACTTTAAATTACTTCAAAATGATCCCGACACTGGTAGAATCTTTTCGCAACCTCCGTTAATTTCATTCAAGCGCAACAAAAACATAGGTAACTTTTTAGTCAGAAGTGCATTCCAAACAAGTGATCAACCTGGCACTTTTAAATGCGCTCATTCATAACATTGACAAAATATTGGGACCCAAGCGATCTATCAAGATCACTGATCATTTCACCTGTACCTCAGCCAATGTCATGTACTGCATAACTTTCACTCTTTGCAAAAAGTTATACATCGGCGAAACATGGAGACGACTTGGCGACCGATTCCGAGAACACCTTCGTGACGTAGAGAAAGACGACAAAAATATATCTAAACCAGTTGCAAGGCACTTTAATCTCTCCAATCATTCAAAGTAACACATGGCAGTCTGCGGCCTTTCCCTTCATCAAAAATTTATTTTTCAAATTGACACTCTTAATCCTCACGGTATCAATGAACGCTTTTCATTCAACTAATTTATTCCGTTGTTTGTCACGTTACCAGGCACCAACCAATAGCGTAGCTCCATCTTTCTGTATATAAACCACACACGACCCACAATTCTTCGATTTGCTCCGACGAAGGGCTAATGCTCAAAACGTCAGCTCTCGAATCTCTTTACGGTGGCCAATTCACATTATCAACCCAGTTGATAAAACCAAATTATCTTGTTTACTTCCCATTGATGCAGCACCACAGTTTCTTTAGAAACTAACCCCTCCAGACAGACAGACAGACAGACAGATAGACAGGCAGACAGGCAAGCAGGCAGGCAGACAGACAGACAGACAGACAGATAGGTAGGCAGGCAGGTAGGCAGGCAGGCAGGCAGGCAGGCAGACAGACAGACAGGCAGGCAGACAGACAGAATGACAGACAGACAGACAGACAGGCAGGCAGACAGACAGACAGACAGACAGGCAGGTGGACAGACAGGCAGACAGACAGACATTCAGATGGACATAGGTAGATGGACAGACATGGATGGACAGACAAATAATTAATTCTTTCAATAAAGTAATGGCAAGTTGAAATCAGGTACAAAATTATAAATTATCTTAATTTTGTGATATGATTGAATAAATTTGTCTTATTTTTTATCAACTTCAGGCTTTTGACGACCAGGAGTTTAAAGTTGCAATTAGAAAGGAAGTTGTTAACTACAACTTTGAAACATCGCTATTTGATATTGTGGTGAGTAATTTTAAGAGAGATACTTAATATAAGACAATGTTAACCAATTGGCATCTAGCTGTGCTACCTGTAACTGCCTGTGACCAATGTTGACCTTTGTTCATACTTAAGGAGTTCTTATGTCATCATGTTTGACCAAAAAGGGATCGTCTTGAAGGAGCCATGTCATGTTTGTGGATTTTGAGAAAATTAGCCCAAATTTTTCAAATTCGTCATTTGTAAATTATCTACCTCGATCTTTTCCTTCCTTAACCATCCTTCTTTTCTGTTTGGTTCAGTGTCAAGTCTCTGGTGTTTTTTCTTCCTTTGTAAACTATTATTTTTAGGTTTCCTAAAATTTAAGGGTAATTTCTTTCATTGCAAAAAACGACTTGAAATACGGTGACATAGCTCCTGTAACTCAAGTTGTGCCGGAGGGATTTTTCCAATATTACACAAATCATTTCACTGCGTTTAATCTAGACTGTCACTATCGATTTTAGTCAATCAAATTTGTGAAGTCTGCTGTATAATAATAATTAAACTATTCAACTCCTAATTCTGTTTTCTTGTCTTCAGCTGTTGGCATTATGTAGGATGATAATTCTTCTTCTTGCATATGCTCTTTTTCTTGCTCGGAAATGGTATGCTGTTGCAGTAAGTATATTACAAAGCATACATATTTATCTATTGCTTAATATCATTTCATAATTAAATGTATATCAGTATTTTTCATAATTTCCATCATCAGTGGGTGATTTTTTTTCCAGACCACAACTGCTACTACCACTGCCTTCCTTCTCATTAAAGTTGTATTAATGTCATTTAAAGTAAGTGTTTTGAACAAAATAAAATAATCTATTTATGATTAGTACTTTGTAACTTATATGGACTTATAAGACCAACCTACATTGTTTTTGTATGAAGGCCTCATGCCGATCAGGAATATGTCTCACTTCTCATTGGATTCTATGCTATTCCTCACTAATTAAGAAGCATAAGTTAAAGGCCCTTTCCAGTCCCTACTGCGCAGTCTCGGAATTTGTTTACATTTCTGTTTTGAATTCATTGATACGTTACACTTCGGTCACTTTTGTTTGGGAGTTCGCAATGAGCTGAAATGTCGGTTTGGAATATCGTCGAGGTTCGTGTACTCTTTATTATTGTTTTGCAAGGATATCAGATGTTAATAATGAACAAAAAGGAAAGTTTTTACCCGTAATTTTCATTTTGGTTTGTTTACATTTCATCCTGTGAAGCTTGATAAACATTGCAGGTGGTGATTGCGCGGTACGGACTGGAAATGGCCTTTAAGGTGATTCCTGACCTCAGTATTGGATTGTGTACCCTCAATGCATAGAATTTTATGCGGAATTAGTGTGCACATATCAACAGTATGGGAAGCCTGGTGCTGGGACACTGCATTGTGTTCTTGGGCAAAACTCTTTACTCTCATAGTGCCTCTCTCCACCCAGGTGTATAAATGGGTACTGGCGAAATAATGCTGGGGGTAACCCTGTGATGGACTGGCATCCCATCCAGGGGTGAGTAGAAATACTCCTAGTCGCCACTTGTTTATGAGCATTTTGTCTTACCGATATCTTTTTTATTGTACATGTTTCTAAACAGTTTTTGTTAGGGACATTCAAGGAAAGTGTAAAAAACTAGTTTGACAACTTCTGTGAGGAATCACCTCACCTGATGTTTATATTTCAAATAACATAAATGCAACATGATGCTTTTCATTTGCAGTCTCCTGGTGGTAATGCAACCCTGTATTACGTTCTGGTCCTGTCGTCGCTTATTTTGTCATGGGTTGAAGCCTGGGTACTTGATGTTAAGGTAATTGTTGCATGTAAGTGACTGTTTTGCAGTTCACAGCTAGGGAACAGGTTACCCTAATCCTAGGGTTCAAGGTAGGATCAACCTGTGACCTGCAAAAAACCTGCTAAAAGAGTCGCATACTTAAAATGTGCAATTCCTGAAATTATTCAAACCTTTCTCTGATGGGGTGGGGATTTCAAAAGCCAAAATTTTTAAAGCAAAGTATGAAGATGGGGAACATATGGATATTTCCTGACACAGCAAAATATTAATTTTATTGTCCTCTACTTCATGTTTAATTGTTACATAACCAAGCTTGCAAGTATAACTAAACAATTATGCTGAACATGTACAGTTTCATTTGGTTTTATCAACTGGGTTGATAATGTTAATTGGCCACTGTAAAGAGATTCGTGAGCTGATGTTTCGAGCGTTAGCCCTTCGATTCGCTCCGACGAAGGGCTAAAGCTTGAAACGTCAGCTCACGAATCTCTTTACAGTGGCCAATTCACATTATCAACCCAGTTGATAAAACCAAATTATATTGCTATACTTCCCACCGACACAGCACCACAGTTTCTTTAGAATCTTACCCACTCTATTCATGTACAGTTTCAACCTGAAATTAAGGAACAATTTGCTGTTAAACTATGACACTGTAATTTTCAGTTTCCATTGAGGTAGACGTGTGATAGATGGTATTTTTTTACTAATATTTTTTCATTCAAGGTAATTAATGCCCAGTGGAACATTATATATTACATAAATTTACACTTTGTGTTGGCATCGCTCAAAAGGTTAAAATGATATGTGTAAGGCTAAAAATGTTTAAACTCATCACTAATGATGAGCTTGGGAGCTGGTGCCTTAACGGTTAGTGGGGGGCCATATGCAAAAGCAAAGAGGAGGTATCCATGGCAACCCAGGCAGGGAGGGAGGAGAGGGTGCTAGAATCTGCAATGATTCGCTATGATAACTATTGATCTGCAAAGATCAGCAAGAAAAGCAATAATGCAACACAATGCCCAGAACGAGCCAGAAAAGAGGTCCTGAAAAACCCTGAAGGCCACCCCGCTAGTCACGTACTGCAATGGAGGTGACCGCTGGCCAACACCGCTCGAGTTTAACTTTGCCTAAATGATATTTAGCCACTGACATTAAAAAATGAAATAAATATCAAAAACTTAACATTTTTAACCAGAATATCATCATCAGGGTTTAAAAGTTGTCCGAGATTTTCCAAGTTTTTTTCTCAAGTCATTCCTAGAAGGAACAATTGCACATGCAGCATAGCATTTAATTTGTCCCTTGATTAATTTTCTTTTGAAGCATGATCTAGATGGACAAGTCACTCTGGTGCACTTGTTCCAAGTTGTGACAAGGGTTCAACTTCAAAGTTTCGCATTGTTTCACACACATAGTTTTCTCCACATGAGCATTCTGTCCATAGATATACCAACTCTACCACAATTATCTGTCAGTTCTTGGATACCGACTTCGTCTATTGCTCTCCTGCATACATTTTATCACACTTTTAAATATTTTGGCCAATTTTGACAGACATTGGTTTGATAATTGACACATTTTTTATGGTAACATTGGGCATTGTTGAATTATTGCAAAACATTTTTAAACACGGAGCGAGCCTATAAAAATTTTGTTGGCTTTAATTTTAAACAGTCGTGTTGGAGTAACGTTCTTCAAACAGAAAAGCTCCGCAAATTTTTCTTTTTAATTGCGAGCCCTGTTTTTATGTGGAATTAACGACTTCAAATACAATATATACCACTAGTAATCCTTTTCCATGCAAGTTAAACAAATTTAAACAGAAATTTATACACAAATCCTGAAAATTCAAACTTCGTGTTGACCACGCACAAACACTGTTGTGATATAAAAGCTCAAACGGACAATGCTGAACACATCAATTATTTAAGTACTTGGCTTCATGGGCTAA
>OX393566.1:7388695-7538695 GCA_947652115.1 Blastomussa wellsi | reverse complement strand
ATTGATTGATGTGACCACCCCAGATGCCCCCACCTGCCTTTTCTTACTTTTTCGACATTTAACATTGTTTGTTATTATATGGTAAAGGGGAATATGGCAAAAGTGATTGCCAACTTGTTCTTGACATGTGCAGGATCAAGAATATGTTCAAAAAGGCAAAGAAACAATAGAAAGAACGTGGGAATTAATGAGTCTCAATGAAGGCTGGAAATCGGAAAAAGTTAAGGTATGTAAAACAAAATTGAAGATGTAACATATGATAACATATGATATGTCCCTTAAGCCTGTTAAAATGTGTTTTCTTTTAATCTATTATAAAATCTTGTTTAGGATGGAACTGTTGTTGAAAGTAGAGTGATCCCAAGTGGAAAGAAAATTTATCGATTACAGGTAAAGTGTAGGTATTCAGTTGCAGATTCTGAGTTTCAGTGCAGCCACATACTCACAAGGGCTTAAAAAGCTGCCATGTCACATCACGTCATGTCATGTCATGTCATGTCATGTCACCTGACATCAAGCCACATCACGGTTCATGTCATATTATGTCAACCCATGTCACATCACATCATTTCATGTCATGTCACGCCATGTCACTCCAAAGAACTGCCACTCAGTTTCTGGGGCTTAAGCTAAAACATATCAAGGAAAGAAGTAATTTTACTGGCTCAAGGAATAAATGGCGAAAGAAGTTATGAAGCCTGGCAAAGTACTTTGTTAAAGCTGTGCACAAACCCTGGCAATACACAATACACAGTAGGCCAAATGTTCATGCAACTGACCAATGGAAACATTGTGATTATGTAATTCATACATAGTGTATGAGCACAAAACAAACAGTGTCCATGGTCATGGGCCTTACAGTATAAATCTTAGCCTCTTTATTTCCTCCTTTGCGCGGGGGGGGGGGGGGGGCAACTCGAAGAAGGGAATCTAATTATTTTGCTGGTAATTTCGGGGATTTTGAGATTTTTTAGGGAATTTCTCCCAAATATTCGTGACGATATTCCAGGTTTTTGGAAGGACTTTGATTTATGCACGGTACTGCTCAAACAGCATTTGCTAGAGCTGTCATACCCCCCGTCTCCTTTGATGTTTACCCAGCTTCACAACCATTTCTCTCTATTGACTATGGCTCAAGCACTGTGAAGTTATCAGTCAGTTTTCTCAACTGGAAGTGTTATTTTGTAGTGTCACCATGTTGCTACTGATGTGTTTCTTGTTTGAAGGGTTCCTTAGATGCTAAAGCTGAGGATGTGTTTAATCTAGTTGTTTTTCGTCCTGAGGATGCTTCTAAATGGGGCGGAAACGTTACGTATTCCTGTGTGAGTTAAGTAATGTTTAAAAAACGAGCAGCAGTGTTTTAAACCTGATAAAACACATGTTGTGAGTTTTTTAAACGGCTTCAAAAACGTTTGTGATAGATCTATTCATTTGTAGAATAATTATCGGGTTTATTATTATTATTCCAGAGAAAATTGTCTGTAAAATTTAGCCCTGTCTTTATCAGATATAAAGACCCTCATTAAACATTAATTTCTTTTGTATTTCCGTTATGAATTATTAATGATTTTTTGAATTGCTCATAACTGTAGTGATGGAATAATGAACAATTATTCCTTGAGAGTGCATTTGATATGAGATGGTAGACAGGCAGTGAGGTGCCGGTTGGCTATAATCATCTCATATCCAACAAGTGTGAGTGAAATATCTGTATTATTAAAAACACCTTCAAAAGATCATTTAATCTTCAAAATTTAAGCTCCTTATTCTTACCATTTTGTAGATCATGGTATAATTGTTCATAATTAATATACCATGATGACTTAGCCAATGAAAACGCTTGAATTGCATTATCCAATGATCGAGTTTTTAATAGTAATGAATAGTTATTTACACGTTCTTGCAACTGTAAAGTAATTTGATGATCAGTTTATGCAGCAATCACAACAATGATATGTAATTAAGAAGCAGGCTTAGGCATTAACATGTAAGTAAAAATAAATAATATATTACTCGCCAGGGTAATAAAAGTCTAAATCCACCAATCTCGGCAAACCAAGGCATAGTGTGGGATACAAGACAGACTTGATTAATAACTATAAATTACATGCAAAATAATTAACTACCGGTAGTATTTAATAATATTACATAATATATAAATTACTCCAACCAAATAATATAACTCAATACAAGAACGCAGACCAATAAATTAAGAAAGACCGAAAAAAAACTAGCTGTCGAGAAATATTAACAAACTGAATCGGCCAGCGAGGGAGGGACGCTAGGAAAATTGCCAGGCTAATAAAAATGTTAAAAATGGCCAATGTTGCTGCTGTGAACGCGGCTAAGCACAAGTTACAACAGTGTAGAACATTCCTCATATGCCGTGAAACTATTCATTTATGTACCAGTCCTGTACCCCCAACCATGCCTTCCTTTACGATTTAGAACGGCCTCAGTCTAGAAAACTTGCTGATTCTATCCTTAAAATTGGCAAACGAAATTAGTTTTACAAAAAAAGCCTCCATTGGCGACAGTGTACTGAAGGGTCATTTTAGAAACCTAACCAACATTTGTATTGCCTTGCCAGGTTGTACGTCAAATTGATGACCATACTGATATCGTGTATAATTCAACTGGTGTGGCGGGTGGTGGAATGATTTCTAGTCGGTAAGTTCAGCAATAGAACATTGAAGACAAACAAATATTAACTATTTTATTGAACATTGATATGGACCAAAACATTGCAATTTCTGTAGAACTGAAATGGAGACTTGTTACTGCATGCCTTTTCATGACTCAAAAAGCATGGGCATGAAATTAGTGCACACAAGCCGGGGTTTCAGTCTTTTGTTTTCTTAACACATTGAAAAAGAAAAGTTTTACCTGATCAGCTAGAACATTTTTAAGAACCTTTAGCATCAACACCTTTCTCGTCAAATGCCACAGAACAAAAGGTGATGTCACACGAGACGATTTTTAATATCGATTTTTAACACAACATTGGCTTTTTTTAACGTCTCAGACGGCTTTATCGTCTCTAGTATAAAAACGGCCATTGTTGCGTTAAAATTCTTCGTCGTGGAACATGCGGTGCTTCACGATTTTTAATGCAACATGTTGCAGCAATTTGAAAGTAATTAAAAAACCTGCAACAGAGTTGCCCCAATTTTGTTGTTGTTTTAAAAATCGCCTGGCGCAACATGTTACACCAGGTCGATTTGCAGCTATTAAGGAGGAGGCAGCGTGGCCGAGTGGTTAGGGCGCCGGACTTGAAATCCGGAGGTCACGGGTTCAAGTCCCGCTCTGACCACTTAGCTGGAGGTGGACCCTAGTTCAACTCCTCGGTCATGCTTGTATATAGCCAACTGGTCCCGCCAGTTGGGATTTTCAAGCTTGTTATGTTTATTTGAAATATTTGTTTCCCTCAGTTTGAGTGGCATGTCTGAGAATTAGCTTGATGTAGCTAAGTGCATGACCACTATAATCATTCATTTGACATTTTTTTGACATTTTGAACAAGATAAGCTTCTTAGAGGAAACCTTTTGTGTAAATGTTTTTTTCAGGGATTTTGTAAATTTGCGTCGTTGGGAGAAGCGTGGCGATGTGTTTGTTATTTGTAACGTTGCAGTTGAATGTGACGAAATGCCACCTAATAAAGAACATGTAAGGTAAGGCTTCCATTTCATATTTTATGGCCATATTCTCAGAGGACAGAAACAAAAAAGGAAACAGATATATTAAAAAAATAGTGCAAAACGTGTACTTTGGGTAGATGTTTTAAAGTTAGATCTGGTTAAATCAGATTATGTCTGAATTTAAAGGGACACTGTCCCGAGTATAACTTCAAAAATTCAATCGCCCAAAAACATGTTTACACCAATGGGAACCTACAAACAGTGGTTAAGGTTTGTTAAAATTACTATACCAGTGCGCTGAAGCTAAATATGGAGTGATCATTATGATAACATCAGGAGCTTTAGGTCTCAACCTGAAAAAGTCAGGCTGACTTTTTCAGGTTCTGTCCTTTTGATTTGGAAAAATTGATGAAAACTATGTACGGTCTCTCTCTTCCTTAAGTAATTTTCTTGATATCCATCTCTTTATGTTCTAGGAACATTTCCTACGGCTCGTGTTCCAACAGCATTTCTCGTTCTCTCAAACTTTCACGAGTGTTTCTATAACCCGATAGAAACACGAAGTACATGTTTTCTATTTCTTTTAGAAAACACCGCGACGGGAAAAAGGAAAACAACTTGTTAACTTTGATTATCAAAATGTAAATTCTCTTTGCTCGCGCCATCATTACGTCAACAGCTCGCGCTAGTTCTGTGTCTCCATCAAGTTATAGAAAAACGATTTTCAACCAATCAGCGCGCGTATTTTCTTAGGACTGTTTCTAATAAAGTTTACATAGTGCCTTTGCATACCAACTCTTAATGATGGAAGCTAAATTGTCTTTGGACATGATTGTCTTCTTTTGAAGGGCACGTTGTCCCTCTTGGCTAAATGTAATCGTGTTGTTTTTTCTCCTTTGTTCAGAGGCACAAATGGTCCAGGTGGTTGGGCAATCCGTGAGGCTGAAGGCAATCCTAATAGAACCGAGTATGTGTGGTTGTTTGATGTGGACCTGAAGGTAATTACAGTCTTTCCCGTAAAACCGTGAACACCAGAAAGAATTTCTGGAGTGTTTATTGTGTAGTGACCAATCGCAGCAAAGTTCAGGATGCGCAAACAAACCTCAAACCCACAAAGTAATGGCCGTTGCTGTTTGCGGTTTTCTCACACCTGATTGGCTTTTTCTTTGTAACACAATAACATTCCATAAACATTTCTGGTGTTCTCGGCTTTACGGGAAAGACTAGCAAATCGACCACATTTTTTCATAGTCTTATATACCATAGAAATGACGTCATAAAATGTTCAAAACTCAAGTCTGCAAAGCCTATGCCCTAGAACTCTGTGTGTGAAATCGCGCACGCTATTGGCATCTCGTAAGATTGCATTTTCTCAACTTGAAGCCGCCAGATGCGTATAAACTGTTGTCTCTAAAGTTTCAGCTGACTTTCCACAGCTCACCAGATTCTGTTTCATAGAAACGTGGGCATAATTTTTCACGTTGTTCGAAATGTTTGTTGTTGCGTTACATGCTACGTCATTTTCATGGTCTGTTCTCCCATCGACCATAGCTTGCGATCAATGAGTGTACCAGAATTGTCTGAGTTATCGTGTAGTTGTAGTTTCGATTGAGAAGAGATATCAAACACTTGAGGCAGTGTTTCCTCATTTCCAAACGCCTCAACATTCGTTAAAAATACTTCGCTGCACGTCGTATTTTCAACTCTCTTCTTGGTGTTTGATATATTACGTTTTGGCTTCTACTTTAACCAATGAAAACATGGGAACTATCGAAGATGTTAATTTATATTACATTGGATCAATGCTGCGTTACACGAACTTGGTTCACATGTAACCCCATCGTTTTCACTGCAATTACGCCCTTAGTTTAAAAAGATCACACAGTGAAACGGCCATGATGTAAAAGCACAAGAAAAGCAACAAATTGCCTTGATGTGATTTCACAGCTTTTCCAAAATAATAGATAGAGGGGGTAAGTTTCTAAAGAAACTCTGGTGCTGCGTCGGTGGGAAGTATAACAATATAATTTGGTTTTATCAACTGGGTTGATAATGTCAATTGGCCACCGTAAAGAGATTCAAGAGCTGACGTTTCGAGCGTTAGCCCTTCGTCGGAGCGAATCGAATTCGAAATCGATTCGCTCCGACGAAGGGCTAACGCTCGAAACGTCAGCTCTTGAATCCCTTTACGGTGGCCAATTGACATTATTTTCCAAAATAATGTAACTGTGTCGAATTGAAACTGTGTCTGTGTGAACGCAGCCTCGATGTGTGCCTCGATTAGCATGTTACAGCATTCATAGGTACAAGTCCATTTATATTAAAAGTTGTTGAATTGTTTGAATTATTTTCTTGTTCCCCATTACAGGGCTGGTTACCTCAGTCGGTTATTGACGCCGCCATGTCATTCATGTTATACTCGACAGGACAGGGTCTCAAGGCTTATGTCCGAGAAAACCTGAGCTGAACCAGGGGCGAGGTTAGGATTTTTCAAAGGAGGGGGGGGGGGGGGGGGGAAGGGGGTCACACTGTATGTCACTATGTTGATTCTTCAGATTGCGCATTTTCCCCACCTGAATACTGTATAACGGGCACCCCCCCCCCCTTACCTACGCCCTTGTGAACCGGCAAATTATAGCCAATCTGATCATGAAACTTAAAGTGATGGCAATGTGTGGTGAGAAAGGTCTGATCACGTGTGCAGACACACCCAGCGGGTTGAAGTGTGGATAGTTAAATGAAAGGAATGTGCGTTAGAAATTTTGAAGAAACATTTCTAAAAGGTTCCAGATTCCATTTCATTTCAATTTCAATCGTAAGTGC
Organism: Blastomussa wellsi; assembly: GCA_947652115.1. Lineage (NCBI taxonomy): Eukaryota > Metazoa > Cnidaria > Anthozoa > Scleractinia > Plerogyridae > Blastomussa > Blastomussa wellsi. The sequence continues at coordinate 7,532,233 of OX393566.1, read as the reverse complement.
AGCCACTTGCATGTTGTGTTCTCCGTAAGTGGACCACTTAAGTGATTTGATGCAACTACCTTCAGTCCGAGTAACCCTACGTATTCCCGTAAGTTATAAAAATATATGTATATAAATTATAGTAGGTAGCTTACATCAATTATCCATTTTGTCATTCTGTCAGAGAAACGGATTCAATGTTGCAAATCAAATTGTACTTTGACTTAATATGTAAACAATACATTATTTATTGCATCATTATAATTTTTTTTAGTGTAACTGTTTTTAGCCTCATATATAGTACACGTCGTTATACAGGACTAAATTCTCTTTGCTGTGGTCTCGAGCCTATAAAATTTTGACAAAGTTAGAAATTTTTTATCTTAATTTTTGGTGGACAGTGACTTTATTATTTTATAACAATATATAAATACAAGAGATAATGGACGTCTTTGCGATACTGTTGAACAGTTATGTAGTAGCTAAAGAAAAAAGATCAACACAAATAGAGGAGATGCCTTTCCCTCACAACAATACATTGAATTCCCTGGTTGAATAACAAAATTGGTACTCACAAAACACTGTGCTACAATTAACAATTAGGCTGCTAGCCCGAGTTTTCTATGAGCGAACAGTCAACGAGGCACCGACGTGTTGACTACTGCTCGTAGAAAACTCGGGCCCGTAGTCTACTTGTATGAGTAGAAACTAAAGGTTGTATTTCAAATCTACTATTGTACGTACTTTCAAGCCAAAACTCAAGTAAAAGGTTTCCTTCAAAGAGCAACGCGCTTGCGATCGTTTTCTATCGGCGAATAGAAAACACTGGGGAAAGCAGTAACATTCACGGCATTCTGGTAGAACACAGCTGAGTTTTGCTAATAGTATACAAAGTTTTTTGTCAATACAATGTACTGTACTTCAACTTTACTTAGCATATGAACTCAAAGAGTTTTTACATAACCTTTACAGTAAAATCTGTATATCGTAAATTAAAGTTGTTATTGAGGTACAGCCAACTTATTGTTAACTTAATTTTTTTGCATTTGTACTTTGACTGTTTTCGTACAGAACCTATACTTCTTACAATATAATTTGGTTTTATCAACTGGGTTGATAATGTCAATTGGCCACCGTAAAGAGTTTCAGTTGCTGCGGTGGCCAATTCACATTATCAACCCAGTTGATAAAACCAAATTATATTGTTATACTTCCCACCGACGCAGCACCACAGTTTCTTTAGAAACTTACCCCCTCTATACTTCTAAAAGCTGGTTCAGACACTTTTGAAGTACTTCTTTGTTAAAAATACCAGTAAATGTTCAGAAACTCGCCAGAAACTTTTTGAAATCTTCCACGACATGTTGCAAATATCCCTTTGTTTATCATTTAGAAATCGAAAGAAATTTTTATCACAGGCGGCCCATACGTTGTATGTGATTTATGTGACATTAGCCGTGGTTACACACACCTTCCACCCAGGCGTCCCCATGGGAAAATTTGCTTGGGTTGGGATCAGCTTGGGTTTCCGATCAGGTTAAATCTGTCGGTTACATTACAAATGATTACCCGAGGTGAACTTTTGCTCAACATTTTGTCCTGAGAAGAATGCGCAAAGTGTGTCTGCGATTACGTTTTCTTCATTCCCTCCAACTGCTCTATTTATTTCGTAAGCCTCGACGAATGCTGTCCCATTACGGTTGGTCGCCAATCGAGGCGTGCTTGGGTATTTGCCCGGCCGCAGAATTGGCTCTAGCAAGTTTTGAACATTGGAGTACTCGATTTCTCGTGAAAGTAAAACTTTCTAGTTTCTTGAGCTACAAATTTGTAACGGCTTAGTAAGGAAACGCCACATTTCTGTCCTTCCGAGGGGCACAAATATGCCCCCAATACAACATTTTATTTCTGGTGAAACTCTCTGCACGAATTCTTTTCAGACAAATATCCCTTTGTTTATCATTTAGAAATCAAAAGAAATTTTTATCAAGAAAGATATACTCTGCAGGCTTGATATTAAAAATACCAGTTCTATGCATCTGTACCTTTCCATAGCAACAACATACGTCTGAAGCTGTTTCTTGTAATGTACATTTATATGCTGTTCTTTGTTAATTGTGTTCAGTCACACACCCTCCCCGGAAGAAGTCTTAGTTGGGGACAACGAATCACAAATAAATGAAAAGCTTAAAATTTCTACAATAAGTCTTTGTTTGCGCTACGCACTAGTCTTCACTTGTGTCACTTGCTCATTTACAAATTATCTTGAGTTTACATGACTCTAGTCAGTCTCTACGATTTTCAATGCCATCAAAATTATGGAAATAGTGTAGCAAAGAGAAATCTTGTTGAAATGCATTTAGTTGTCTCATGCACTGGAAGCCTGTTTAATTACAACAGACAGTTCCACAGTAATCTTTTTCTTTTTGTAATGCTTAACATAAAATATAATACCCAAATTGTATAATTGTATAATTGTTTTGCGGTTTCTCTAATTTTTTTATTTAAATAATTTCAGGTCTATTTATATAACAAAAGTTTCTATTGTATAGTGTATCTTCCAATAACAAGAAAGTTATGTTTTGTTTAATCATATTGTGCCATATTGTTGATGTCTGATTAACATTTTAGGTTACAGTCATCATGCCTAGAATTTAATGTAGTATTAGGAAAACATGTAAATCCTAAACATTGCACAGTGCGACCTCTATTAAGCGGCCACCCTCGGGACTTTGAAAAGTGCTCGCTTAATAGAGGTTGGCCGCTTAATAGAGGTAAAATATAAATTGGACAAATAATTCGGGACTTTAGAAAGTGGGCGTTTAATGGCGGGTGGCCGCCTAATAGAGGTCGCACTGTACTTGCAAATAACATTCAGAATAACAAAGTATGGGAGAAAACCACAAGAACGTTTAGGATTTACTTACCATTAAAGAAAGACAACAGAAGACTTTTCTTAAAAGCACCTTTAAAAAGGGGGAGGAGAGGAGGGGACTGGGGAGGTCAGGCTAATGGCCTGGGAGGATTCTGATCTTTCCCTATTGCCTCCTCTCCAGTCCCCTCTCCCCCGCTTCTAGTGCTTTTCCATCTGCACATCAGTGCATGAATTTGTTTCCCTCTATTTTTCCCTTGCATGATTTTTTCTTGGTTTTCCCCCACCCCCATCACTGTTCTGATGGTCCATCCCTAAAAGACGAGGGACCAAGAACGCAACGCAGCGACCAGGCCAAGGCTAGAACCGTGGCCGTTCGATCCCACGTCCCGGCAGCGCACTAACCATTAGGCCGCTGCACCTGTATATTGCAGGCTACGGTAAACAGAATTTCGAACTTGGAATATCGCAAAAAAATAACTGATAAAAATTATTACAACTCAAAATGTTTTATTTAAACTGCATTTGTTCCCCTCTAGATTCTCTTGTAAACCAAGATGATGGCTGGCTGTTGAAGAAATTCTTCAAATATCCCTTGGCTTTTTGTTTTAAAATTAACTTCAACCAGCAGCAGGTGCCTTGAAGTGAAGTTATTCAACTCTCACTACAAGAACTGGTCCTTGCCATTCCCTTTAACGTATTTTGGAAACAAAGTCTAGGTTAATTCATAGCTAATAGCTTGACTATTTTATACCATAGACAAAACACTGCACCGTGTTCCCACCAACATTATTGGAATACACTGTGGTAGTTATTTTCTTTTAGAAATGGGGCCTAGGTATTGCATGACACGATCAAACAATGGCCGAAGGGGCTTGTACATGAAAGGGGCAGGGATGCGCGTCAGAAATTTTGAATTAAATACCCTAAAGGAGACCGATCTGGGCGTGGCCCACGCCTTTTTTGACTCCTAAAAGAGAAAACTTTGATTGTATGCATCGAGTAAATAAAACGAATAAAAACATGCATATATGTTTTTTTTTATTTTTCTTCCCGTGCAACCCTAAATGAGACCTTCATGGCCAAATATAAAGGCATCTTGTCCAGAACACCCTAGTGAAACTAAAATCCGAAATTTACACCCCTAAGCGAGACGACGAGCATCGCCGCCCCTTTCATCTGCGAGTACCCTCCCGGGAAACAATGTTGCCTCTGGCCTGGTTCATACTACATAGTAGGAACATAATGCAATCAAGCTACATGAACAGAACGGCATAATGAAAATTGATATCTTCTTTATGTCACAAGCGTGAATTGAACCAGGTCTACAGATCAAATGGCCCTGACCTCGTGTGCTAAATGACTGGCTTCTTTTAAAAGAGCGTTCAGTATTCTCCATATTTTTGTTTTGGGACCCTTCAGCTGACGTCGAGATTTAATAGTTGAAATGCAATACAGTATAATTATACTCTTGATAATTCGGGGATCTTGGATCATTTGAAATTACATCTGTTGAGTGGAGTTTCCATTCCACGTGTTGTTGTCATCATCTTCATCATCATCATTGTGAAGTCGATGAATGCCGCCTTGTTCCTTTACAGATGAGCCACTCCCCGTGACTCTCCTACGAACACCCGAACTGTCACAAGAAAAACAGCAACAGTTATTAGCATACAATCCGGAGGGAGAGAACCCAATTTCGAAACTTTTCCTTTTTTGCAAATTCCCTTTCATGTTGCAAACATCATCATCAAATTTGAAAAATGAGAAAATAATATCTCCGTGGGGCAGTCTAGTGCAGTCTATTGTGACTGCCAACAGACCAATTCTGATATGAATACATGGAGCCGAAGTTGGGGGGCTAAAACAAAAAAAAAATTATTTATTCATCCCTAAGCCTCGATACAAAATCTTTTGTTTTATTCCCCCAAGCCTCGGTGACATGTTAGAATACAGTAATAGCCCGCGTATAAGAACCTGGGTTTTAAGAACCTGTTAGGCTAAAATTTTCATTTTAAGCCCCCTCCACATAAGAACCTATTAAGGCTAAATCTTATCAGTGGGGTTGCTGTAAAAGTGTACAGGTAGAAACTGCTGAATTAAAATCATCATCTATTTAAAAGTAACTTGACATAACTTTTTCTTTTAAGCTTAAGTACCATGTTGTATGTCTATTGATTTACACTGTATTGTGAGATGATATAATTTATAATATATATAGTATATTCAGATGAAATTCATATGAAAATATAAGAACCTATTGTAAGAACCTTGGTAGCCTAAATTTGCTTTAAGTACCATTTATATAAGAACCTATTTAGGCTAAATTGAAAAATTCAGTTTCTTATACGCGGGCTATTACTGTATTAAATATATCGGAATTTGCCTATTAGTTACGGCCATTCTTGTAAATAACCAACTGGTCTGCCTCCTGCTAGTTTGGATTCTTAAAGGGGAACATCCACCATGAATAAAGTGAACTTCGGCAAACAAAAGTGAATTTTGAGAGTGCCAATTGTGAATAATTCGATATCATAACGAATTGCTGTATATAAACGAGGTGCTGTTTCTCTGAAACGAGCTCGTTGACCCTCCATTTTTATTTCAAAATTTAAGGGGGGAGAACCCTAACTACAAAACGGTTGCTATAGATGACTTCTAACTAGCATATCTTGGGTTCCCTTTCAATCCTGGGATTAGTTTTTTGCTTTGCTCGTTCTATTGGAGGCTCACTTCACTTTTGGCAATTTTGGCCACATTTGGAAAGTCAAGTGACCAGAACACAAAAATGCTAAAAACCGGCACAGCTTGCATCTTTCTTGGATGAAACCAAAGCCATCTGTAGTATGGATTTGTGGAGATTCCCATTAGTTAAAAAGATATGATGCCATAACATTTTTGTGACGTCATAACTTTTACAGAATTGCAAATTTCAACAAATGCATACTACAGATTTTGCATCTGAATGTACTCTATCCAATGGCTTTGGTTTCACCCGAGAAAGATGCAAGCTGTGCCAGTTTTTAGCATTTTTGTGTTCTGGTCACGTGACTTTCCAACTATGGTCAAAACTGCCAAAAGTGAAAGCAGCTTCTGATAGAAACAGCATGGCAAAAAACTATTTCCAGGATTGAAAGGGAACCCAAGATATGGTGGCTAGAAGTCATCTATAGCAACCGTTTTGTAGTTAGGGTTCTCCCCCACTAAGTTCCAACAACACCAACAATCTACAGGCAAAGTTTGAAAAAAATCTCCGCGGAATAACTTATATTTGTTTCATCATTTCTTAGATTGGCCTGAGAAGCCTTACTGGGGGAGAGGTTACTCAAGTTATAGTTACATACTTATGTTGTTGGGAGTGTTGTGTGCTGTCTGGTCTGTGCGGAGAAGGATTGTGTGCACCCCTAGTCCCCCTAGGTTGGTCAGGACTGCCAAATAGAAAAGCCTTCAGGAAATTAATCAGTGCAAACAGAGGCGAGAGGATCCACAACAACAGCTCGGTAAACGACAAACCTCCCGAGGGCGTTATGGCATTGCTGCCTTTCTGTTAAAAGATATATAAACAACTGTTAACACCCAGCATATGCATGATATACAAGTCACCGCACAAGCGCCCGTGGAGCTTTGGGCTCTTATTCTCCAGTTAAAGAAAATTGTTGTATTCATACAATGGCAATTTTCCGTTTCTTGCTTGGCTGATAGAATAAGCAGTGTATGCATGATGTAGCTTGATGGTCCACCAGGCCAGAACTTATCCTGGTTTCCTTTGCATGAAGTGACTGGGAGAATGACTGCTCCCCACTGAATAGGATGCCAGTCCCTTCCAAGGATATCCCCAGTATTATATATGTCACGATATTTTGAGTTATCTTTTGTACAATCTAAATTACTCTAGTCTAATGTAAGAAACCTAAAAATAATAGTTTGTTAAGGAAGAGAGACATCAAAGGAGTGATACTAAACCAAAAAGGAAAAAGGATGGCTGAGGATGGAGAAGATTGAAACGGATTGGAAATGACGATTTTGAAAATTTAGGCAAAATGCAATGACATAGCTCCTTTACACTCGCGGGTACCCATTCTCGTTCTCAGAGCCGCTTGTCCCTCTTAGCTGGCTGAGCCTGTGCACGAGGAACAAGTGGCTCTGGGTATGAGAATGGCCGATACCCATTTATATACCTAGGGGGGGGGGGGGGAAGCGACCCAATGCAAGAGTGAAGTGTGTTGTCTAAAAACATGGCACAATGACCCCAGCAGGGGCTTGAATATCGACAGCTCGATCCGGCAAAAAGCCATTAAGCCACCACACCTCTCATGTTGCCACGTTTAATGTTCCTACCAGCCAAGCTACAGTTTATCTTCTAACTTACAGCAGCGACGACTAGAGTTGAACTCGGTACCAAGCCCAAATCGGCCAAACTCTTCAACAGATCTTCATCGGTCAGCTCCCGCCGGGGGTAGGTAGTGTACAGTGTCACTGAGCTGGTACTGGGTCCAAGTTGCTAAGGATAGTAACAAGAAAATCTGTAAGGTGTGCAATAGACCATATTCACGATATTATTTGGTTTTATCAACTGGGTTGATAATGTGAATTAGCCACCGTGAAGAGATTCGAGAGCTGACGTTTCGAGCGTTAGTCCTTCGTTGAAACGTCAGCTCTCGAATCTCTTTATGGTGGCTAATTCACATTATCAATCCAGTTGATAAAACCAAATTATATTGTTATACTTCCCACCAATGCAGCACCACAGTTTCTTTAGAAACTTACTCCCTCTATTCATATTCACGATAGCCGCCATGCTGGTTTTCATATTATAATGCAAATTAGCCATGTTGTCTGTCAGGGGCAAACATTGAAATGATGCTGTTTCTCGGAAAATCGGATGGTCTAAATAGTAAAGTATCTGCGGCAAACCCACATTTGAGAGCCAAGTTATGGAATAATGATTTCATTATAAGGTTAGTTTGAAATAGTTACGCGATACCTCGACTTGTTAACTTCGCAAGCGGTTTTTCTTTTTTAGAAAAGTGCCAACATTTTAAAGAACAAAACAGAAAACAAAGCACAACAATGAATAAATCATCAGACGTGATTAGAAACAATCTGAATTTTCTTTCGATTTAGGCTTGTTTGCCCGCTCACAAATCACATGCCTAATTTGCATTACAATGTGAAAACAAACATGGCGGTTATCGTGAATAAGGTTCGCTGGCTGAAAAAAATGCAAAAAAGAACATTAGATGAGTCAACATGGGCAACTAGACAAACTTCTTGTTTCATCTACAGCTAAAAGACCTGCTTTCTCTTGCTTAATAATTATGTTTTCCAACAAATTCCAGTGTGCAGATCATAATTAAAAGGAACCTACAGTGTACTTGACAGAAAACCACAATCTCCTTATACGAAGACAAAAAAATTTAATGAACCTAGTATGGAGAATTTTGATGAAGATAACTTACAGTGATGACATACTGTCGGATGATCTCAAGTGGTGAATCAGCTGGAAAAGTGTTCGTTGCAGAACTGCCATCTGGAAAACGAAATTGGAGGCGAGTGGAGGTGCTGAAAATGAACAAAAGATACACATAGTACGATCTCTCATTTTAAATCATTCTGTTATGATTATCCACTTAATCTAATGGTAGTTTCTTCTTTATCAAGGTCCTTCCATCCGCGTGGGAGAGGAACTGAATGCTCCTGCATCAATTTAGGATAGATAAGTGCAACAAAGGAACTTCAACCCTGACTCTAAAAATAATAATAGTACTAAAAATTGGGACCCTTTCAATGATCAAATACAAAAAAATGAGACGTTATTCAAAAGGAAAATGTAAACTATGACTTGCATCAACAGGCTGTTTGGGTAGTTTGGGTAGTTTAGCATTAAACCGACCATGCTAATTAATAAGGAGCACACTGTGATCACAGTACCAAAAGGGCCAATTAGGAGAACCTTAACAACTACCTTGTGACACATAATATTACCCATACAGCTCAAATAGGAGTGTCCTCCTCCCCCCTACCTGGTCAAAGATTTTCTAGCTTAAGTTAACTGAACCAGAGGCTGAACATGTAACTTCACCTGTTTATCTAACTGCAGTTGTACAGAGTGCACCTACCAGTTGCCTTTCCCCTGCCGATCACTGCTTCCTGTCACTGCACCTGCTGTCGCAGCTTGATTTTGCTGCCTCTCCTGCAGCTCATTTTGTCTCCTAGCCTCTCGTTCAGCTTTGTCCCTTGCAATCTGTTGCCTCACTGCTTCCCTGTGTGCTCGCTCTTTAGCTCTGTCTTCTTTGATCTGGTTAGCGATGTCTTGTGCCTGTCTCTCCTCGCGGTCCCGCTTGGCTTTACTAAGCTCTTGTCCCTGATGGCGTCTTTCAAATTCTTTCTTTTTGACTACCTAAGATAAAGATATATCTCTCAATCAGTTTGCTAGTCTACCAAATCAACTATTTTGTTATAGCTGCCTTTTGCTTCATCCTGCACTAAAAGCGATGTTTCTCGTGGGAAAATCTCATATGCCAACCAGAACCTAATTGGCTGCTGAGCAAGAAGTCATGACTTTTTTTGTTCCGTGGTTGGAAAATTTGAATATCAAAAGAAATGTTACGTCAATGTTTGTTAACAAGAAATATCGCTATTAATAGCAATCAGTGGCTTGAAACCACACCCGAACACAAGCTGGCTTGCTGGTCAAGTGTTTGGGTGGCCTGTGCAAAAAGCAAAGTATTCACTCCATGCAATTCAAAGAAAAATTAACCCTCTGGGCTCTGATACTCAGGGTGTTGGTTCATAGCCACAATACAGTCAACCAACCCACAGGTTGCTAACCCAGCTATAAATGCAATTCAAGGCATGCCTTTCTTTAAACTGTAAACACTTTGCCTATCGTCTGAAGTTGGAGGGAGTGAACTATAACATTACAGAATGATGTAAACTTTTTGAAAACATGTGGATTAAAAGAACCAGAGTACAGGCCATCTGAATGAACTATAATTCAACACAAAAATAGGACAATTTTCAAACATGAAACTGCACTTACTTGATTTTCAGTTTCTTCTTTCTCTAGTCTTTTCTGTTCAATAAGCTGTTTTGCTCTAAACATAACATTGATATAAAAGGCAATTCATTACAGCCAAGCCAGTGGTTGGACCCACTAATTCAGACTTTTGAAATTATAATAATTATAATAAAAGTACTGCACCCAGTTGACGATTTTCACCTGTCTGCTTCCAAGACATTGGGAGAGGTATTGGGTTTTGATTGAACAGTATTTCCCACAGTTTTCATCTAAATGAAATGATGAACAGGCTCCAGTTGCTCAAGGGATGGATAACACAATTCACGGGATAAATCACTATCCAGTGGATAAGTGTTGCCAATTAAAATAACTAGGCTATCTACTGGACAGTGATTCATCCGGCGAATGGTGTTATCCACTCCTTGAACAAGCAGGGCCAGAATGTTTCAAGTAGGTTTGTTTTGTGAAAATTTATAATTGCTGCTTCGATTACTCTTGAAACAAGGAAAAATCTCAATTGTTTCTACTGAATAATTTGAAACTACTGGAGATGAAGGACAGTTCGCTTTGTTAATGTTGTGGATAAAAACATGTTAAAACCATGCAAATTGCATTCATATGCAGTGGAATTAGTACTAGTAATCACTGTGAGAAAGTGGAATACTCTCAAGAGGTTGATGTAGGCCAAACACTGGTAAGCTCATAAAAGCACATTGTCTTTCTCTTGACATTTAACCAAACACTTGATGAATACATCTGACGAATACTTCCACAAGCGAATAAACTTATATTCAACATAGAAATCAAAACTTAATATTAACGTTTTGATTCTTTGTTCTGTCAATTCCTTTCTTGCAATTGCCAAGTGTCTCAGCTGCTCAGATAAGTGATTGAAGAGCAAAACAGACCACATACAATGTGTAACAAGGCTGCCCTTGATACTGCAGCTGCAATGCAGACATCCAGAAAAAACAGAAATCTGAAAATCTGCACAACTCAAATGGCACACTACTAGAATGGCTGCCTTGTTGACATCAGCAAAAAGGGTCCTATTTTAATGAAAGCCCAGAGCATTGGCTAGAAGTATGCCTAACCATTAATGACCTGTTTGATCAGACCTGTCAATTTTGCCATTTCTTTCTGCTTAAAGTGGTACTACGATGAAAAAATGTTGTTCTTGTTCTCTTTCGATTCCGATTTTATGTTTGGCAAGAATGCAACATGCCAATTATTGTTTCTCAATTTTCGAAATAAGTCCAGTTTTTTGAACGACGAATTCTTGTTTAAACTGTTTGCCATTATCAGATTCGACTTCAGTCGAGTTGCATTAAGAGAGCTGGATCGAGAGAGAAAATGACGTCATATACTCACTAGTTTACTTTTGCAATGTGTGAACCCAGCTGATTAGTATGCAGCACGAGCTTTTAGAAGCAAGTTGCTGTTCTGCATACCAAATTAGCTGGGTTCACACACTACACTAGTGAGTATATGATGCCATTTTCTCTCTCGATCCAGCTCTCTTAATGCAACTCGACTTGGCGGACAGTTTAAAGAAGACTTTGTCATTCAAAAAAACTGACTTATTTTGAAAATTGAGGCACACCACCAAGGTAGTACCACTTTAAGATTTAACACAATCACACCTGAGCGCAGGTTAGATTGTCAATGTTAGGATGATTCATTACTATATTCTTAATGCTATAGTACAGAAACTGAACTTTAACCTTGCAACTCTGTCATCTAAGGACACCTGCTCTACATCGCTACTTGTAGGTTCCTGAGAAACAAATAATGCAGGCTGATAAAATGAAGGCAAATTCTGGACAAAGTTCGAGCAATAGTGGTAAGTGCTTTTTCCCTCTGGGCAGCTTTGCCCAGTAGAATAGAGAAAACCAAAAAAAAAACAAATAATGTGAAACAGCCGTTTTGATTGAAACATTGATAAATTCAAATTCAGTTTTCTCTCACGGGGTCAGCTTATGAGCTAAAGTGACTGCCTTAATGAGTCCTTAACTCTATTCAAAATGTCACCATTCTGTGACTTTATTTTATCCTTTATTGTTTGGATGTTCACTGGAAACTGTCTTCAAGGCGGTGTAATGAATCCTACCCCTGCCTCCCCCATCCTAAACTTGCATCCCTCCACTCCTCTTCCTCTCTCTTCCATGCTCATCACTGCTGGTATTACATTTAATTTTTGTTATCCTGTACTTGTATACACATGAACCAGAACATATACCTAAATTTGTTTTTGGTTTAAGATTGGTAAACCTATTTGATTTTTGATTTCCATTGTTTCAGATAGACAGATATTGAGACAAAGAAAACTAAAAGTCAGGCCCAGTTCAGACATCATGCTTCTGTCATGCCGAACTTAATTGCAATCAGGTTCGACTGTAGCAATTGGCACAAACACGACTCTGATTCAGGCGTACACTGTAGTGTCAGAGTCAAAAGTTTGATTCAGATAGCGTGCTTCTGTTGTGCTTTTCTCAAACTGAATTCCTGAATTAATTTCGGTGTGGCGGAAGCAAAAAGTCTGAACTAAGCCCTTTAAACTGTGAAAAGGAAACCGATATATATGCAGGATCACAGTACATCAGACTGTAAAAAACTTAAAATGTTAATAGTTTTTCTTACAGTTGATGGTCCTGGTCCAGGCACTTCCTGTGTTCTTGAGACTTCATGGCTCTGAGGTGATGTTGGCTGTTCTTGAGGTTGGCTACTGACTGATGTCGGCTGGCCTGAGCTCGAAGTTTCACTGGTTTGAGATACAGTGGGGGCAGCAGCATGCACTGAAACATTGTTTGTAGCTGTCTTCAAGTGAGTCTAAAAAGGAGTAACTCAAAAATAAGATGAAGAAAGGGAAAAGTCACGATCACCAAGTGCCTTGACAGTGATAGAAAACTGGATTACAAGTTAGCAATATCTACAGGGAAGGTCTTGTGGTTTAACTGTTAGTCAATATTTTCTACTTTTCCTTGGATGGGATGCTAGTCCAATGCATGATTACCCCCCAACAGTATTTTGCCAGTACCCATTTAGACACCTGGGTGGAGAGAGGCACTGTGAGAGTAAAGTGTCTTGCCCAAGAACACAACACAGTGCCCCGGCTAGAGGCTTGAACCTGAACCATCTGATCTGGAGTCCAGCGCACTAAATATTAGCAACTGCGCCTCCTATACAGTATACATATACCAGTATTTATTTACTGGGTTTTACCAACTATTTTTAACTCACATACACGTGATTAATACAGACTAAAGGATACCTCAGGGAAGGTAGTGACTTTTATTTGAAGAAAATAATCATCATTTTAACTTATGGTGAACCTGTCTGTGCCACATGAGGGTAGGGGACAACATATGACATGACTTGTGTACATGTATGTATTATAATCTTATTTTAATAGTACATTGCCTGACTTCAAGCCGAGGGGGACAAGGTATGAGTCAGTATATTATGGGATTAGCAACTACACGACTGTATTGATAAAGTGCACACCAAGCTTTACAAAATCCCCAAGTTTGGTGTTAATAGACCCAATATTAAGCGAGACACAGCCATTTAAAAACATCAAAATTTACAAAGAAATGTATGGCCATCCGGATGCTGTGTCTGGATGAACAAACATTTCTTTGTAATTTTGACTTATTTAAATGGCTGTATCTCAACTGGTCAAAACCAGCCTGATGAACACCAAACTTGGGGATTTTTTAAATCTTGGTGTGCTCTTTCTGACTTTGTGCACCAATAGTTGCTAATCCCATAATGTTCAGACTCATAGCTAGTCCCTTTCGGCTTGAAGTCAGGCAATGTACTGACAATTCTTTACCTCTAAAGCCTTGTTTGCTTTTGCAAGAAACTCGTCAACTGGAAGACTTCCACCTACAACTTCCAGTGGCAAGCCTCTCTCACCAATGAAGTATGTTGCAGGGATAAAAACAATAGGGTCTAATTACATCAGATAGCAAGTTAAGGACTATGTAGAATGTATGACTCTTTTGTTATTCACATGATTAATATCATCATGCAATCATACTGCAAAAATTCATGGCAAACAACTGTATTTAAGGACGTTCATGCAAAAATTTTCTACCATTGATTTTTTTCTGAAACTCTCACCACAGCAAGATAATAAGGAACTGATGTCAGAAATGTAAGAAAAATTGGGGGTCACCAACTTCGTTTTGGAGATAACATGCCCAGAAGAACACCCTAAATCTGAAAAATAGCTCTTCGTTAGCGAATATGGCTACAGTGTCTGTAAGCACAAAAATATTGGAAATAATCTTTGAAATGAACCGGTCTCTGCCAAATGTTGTTTAAATGGACCCATAAAGTGAATTTATTCAATTGGTGTGGTTCCTTAAAGAAAAACTTCGCATTTAGCGACCACAATTACACTCGCCTAACAGCCGCAAGATGGCAGGATTTGATGTCCTGTGGGCAGAAAACCTTAAAATTTCTAAACTTCCCACATTGATTTTTTGTTCATTTTTTGACAATCTGCCAAGAATTGTAAATAAAATTAGTTCATGGAAAAAAGAGTAGGGGTCACCGACCATTTAAGAGAGTAAACTACCAGCAACGTTATGAAACGGCTTCTGGCCCTTTGTTTTTTCTCAGTGCGCGCGCTCGATGGATGACGTGGAGTGACAAATTCCGTGCGCAGTAACGATGCGCAGAAACAATTAGTGCAAACGTCCTTAAGTCAACAAATGTTATTGCTATAATTTATACCCCTCAACTGAAATGCTGTGTAGTTCCATAAATTACCAATACCTCCTCCATAGAAGGGATTTTTACTAAGACCCGCCACCCCTCTGGAAATTCCAATTAAGCGTTTTTGGCCTTTGAGAGCCCCCACCCCCAAGAATTTCTGGAACAACACAGCACAGTTTTCTATTGAACGAGAACACATCATGTGACGTGTACCAAAACTGTGCAACTCCCTAGGGTGAACAAAATTCATTTTGTTAGTGAACAAATTCCCTAACAGCTTTAACCTTGGACTTGCTCATAATCAAAATTTGTAGCTGAAAATCACGCTATGAACGAGAAGTGACTCAAAGTTGCAGAAAAAAGGTGAGCATTTATTTGTTTTGCACATACTCGGTAGTCAAATGTTGAAGTACAAAAATTACTATTTTGTACATGCAAAATCTTGATTTGACTCAAAGGATGTATCTCAATGCAAATTCAAAAGCTCAAGGTATTGTGCAGTGTTAACAATTTCAAAGAATAAATTCATGTCATTTTCAGCTGAAGGAAATTTAGTGGTGAATTTTAAGAACAAAAAGCATTTATTTTCCGCTGAGGGGTACAACAAAACACTTAATGACTGTCCTGACAGGAAACAAAACGTTTCCTTTCTTATTGGCCCTTGATGTTTCCTTTAGCTTCACCTCAAGGAACACTGAGAGCCTTGGGGAAACAGAATGCTCTGTTGCCCTCAGGACCGGTCATTTTGTGTTTTTTTCTCTGCCTCGTAAGGTTGATGAAGATGTTGTTCTACGTGACCATGATCAAACTGATGATGAACCTTATCAGGAAAAAAGCAATGCAAAGGATAATGTTGAAATGGAATAAAATAACATGTTGCAAAATTAAAGAGCTTTGTTTTATTTAAATGGGGTGAAATGAGATGTTGCACACTGATCATGTCTCAGGGAAAAAAACACACTATTTTTATGTTCAATTAACTCTCGACTGTCACTCTGATCTGGGTATCACTGGAAAGATCTTTTCCTCCTGCAGAGATTGAGTATAGGTGATGCCTGTTTTGGTAAACCATGATGACGTCAGAAGCAAAACAAAGGGCAAGGTTCATCATGGCTGGTACGGGTGCCAATGGGTTAACTTTGTACAGCACATCACATATTAAAACATGTACATTACATGTACTGATGGTAATTACACCATCTACTCAGCATGTTCTTTAAAATATCAATTAACATTATGTTCAGCCTAAAAGTTTCAACTGCTTGAAAAGGATACAAAGCTTAGAAAACTGTGCACAGTCCTCACTATATTAGGAAAAGCAGAAAAAGAGGAAATATTATCATGTAGTATTATTACAGTACATCATATGTGTCGTGGTTCAACTTAAAACAATAATAACATTCACTTGTTTATAGTCTATTAAGTGTCAGTGTATTTAACACTTCTGTGCTACAGTGCAATTTAGGATATCGTGAATATAAGCAAACAAATATTGCAAATCAAACAGAAAAAAGGCCAACCAGTTGGCCATTTACAAGTGTGGACGAGTTGAATTCAGGACCACTGAAGAAAAAAACCATAAAGTGGCAGGGAGGAGGACGTGAGCTCGGACCCATCAGATTACAAGCATCCTAGCCACTAGCCAGTAGGACATGCTCTGCACAATCTGGTATTTCCCTTGATTTTATATTCATTACAATTACCATTTTGAAGTAACAAGGAAAATACCAATAAAGAACATAGGCAAGCAATGCATGCGAGAGTTATTTTTTTCAGTTTTGATATGGACGTATTGGGTATTTTTTTTTGGTCAGCAAAACTACCAGTAGCCCATCCAAAACGAACGCTCAATGACCAATTTAGTGTTGGGCCTTTACTAAGCTGACGGGGTGTGCATTTTAAGTAAATGAGCGCAACGCAAAATACATTTGACTAGCAAATTCATTCACGACAAAACTTTCCTGTCGACCATGAATAATATATCTGTAAAAACTGCAGTAATCAGTTTAATCAATAACTTTAATGCGCATGTCAGTCCATTTTTATCAAACAATTTCACAATCTCGTCCCCAGAGCCAGCTTTTCTTTTGGTCAGCATCATGAAAAGTGGGCTCTGGGGACGAGATTGACAATTCAACTGGTTTCTTGATGCAACCCCAAACCTGATTGGATTGATGTACGTCACTAACTTGGGTGTGACGCCTAAAAGTCTAATTTGATTACTTTGCGGTTACACTTGCCGCCACAAAGTCTGCAGCAATATTTGAGGGATTCCATACCACAGATCTTTAGAAAATATCAATGCTTTTAAACTCTCTTCTTTAACACTACTCATTACTACACGGCATTACAATCTTGTGAAGACATACCCACCTACAGCTTGTTGTGGCTAAATGCCAATTCTAATTAACAAAGCTATTTCTACCTGAAAATGAAAAACTCAGAGACTCAAAGGACAGTGCAGAATGCAACACCAAACGTGATTCTTGACAGCGGTAACACAATACTTTTGTTTATTTGTAATATGATACTTTTGTTTTTCTTCGAAATGTTGAAACATGATACTTTGTTTTTCTGCATCACTGATTTTCAACACAAAGCGTCATATTTTGTGATTTATTAAACACGCAAAGTATTTTATCTAAAGAAAATAAATGGATCAAATGGAAAATATATATCTTTCCAAAGGGTTTTTGCAACGCAGTACAGTTAGTACATTGTTCTCCGGTTGTTACGAAATTTGTGCCGAAAATCCTGGTGAAATATTTTGCATATTTAATTACGAACGGTTCGTGAAATATTTACCAGAGCTGGTACGTCTGCAATGAAAGCTGTTCTCCGGAATTACTGTACCCTGCGTTCTTGAATATGTGAACTCCCTAACTTCAAATTCTTAAATGCCGCATGACATCTACTATGTCCTGAAGCAAAGTCTCTGATCATGTCTGATCTCTCAGCTCTACTGATTTCAAACAACTCATCTCTGAGAAATAGGAAGCTGCGTACATCCGCAACTTCAAATTTAACCAAAATTAAAGCTATCATTACTTCAGTCATAAACATTTTAAAATTCAACATGGCTCTTATTCACAAATAACCGCAATGAAAAAACAATCCCTCAACCCAAAGCCGCCAAAACAGACTGCTCGCAGCATGTAAAATTTCACATCCTCATACCTTCTTCACCACCATGACAATTTCTGAACAGTTTTCCACTTAAAACCCAAACACAACGTTGTACTCCAGAGCTACATAAACATTGAGTGCTGGAAACAGAGACATCATGCCAACACCGCCCAATAAGGCCAAGTTTATACGAAAATAAAGATGGTCGTCCCTTGAATCCAAAACAAATATTGATACAAAATTAAACGATACATACAAGCGGCAATTTCATTGGTTATCGATTGATAGTATCCTAATTCTGATTGGTGTGAAATACTAAGACTAAGAGTAATTTTAGTACAATTTTTTTTGAATTGTACATGTACTAAAGAAGAATCGAATTACAACATACATGTATCTCTTTTAAATTACTAGACAAAATAAAATCTTTAACTAACTCATCAAGGAAGCACGGAAAACCGCAAAACTCTAGAACAAAAATTTATTTTTCAAATCGGCACTCTCAATCCTCACGGTGTCAACAAACGCTTTTCATTCAACCAATTTATTCCGTTGTTTTTCACGTTACCAGGTACCAACCAATAGGGTAGCTCTATCTTTCTGTATATAAACCACACACGACCCACAATTCCTCGATTCGCTCCGACGAAATGCTAACGCTCTAAACATCAGCTCTCGAATCTCTTGATGGTGGCCAATTCACATTATCAACCCAGTTAATAAAACCAAATTATATTATTAATTATACCAGTCTGGCAAATAATTATGCTACAGAATAACTCCCAGCCAAAATTCTTAAAATAATTGTCACATTTTTGACTTCACCTTCCCCTCCCTACCCCTGCCGCTAGGCCTGACACAATGGTGATCAATCCAAGCCAGTCCCAATATTTCAACATTGTTGTGGGGTAGGGGGGATGGGGGCTGCGAAAATTGAATAAGGACTTCACACTTCGCTCAAGTGTCAAGTGTCAAGTGTCCCCCATTTTGGCTATGACTGTAGCAAAGATACCAGGCTACATTTGATATTTTGCTTACAAATCACTATACATGTACAACAGTCAGACTGTAAAATTCGCTGACGTTTTACTGTCTTCCTTGCAATGTCATTTCCATCAAGTGACAAAGTTGAAATGGCATCCATCAATGAAAATATTCTTATTTGCTTTAAAAATTAAAATTGTAAATACACTGTACAGGCAACAAGAAATCCCACTTTCCCTACCAACCTCTTATGATCCAGTTTAATTGCCACACATTTCTCTTTTGATAGTGTTTCTGCAATCTGAATTGGATGACTGTCAGTTTCTTACACAGCTGGCAAAATATCTTACTCATTACATTGTACACAAAACTAATCAATTATGGTATTTTAATTAAAATAAATTTAATTCTGATAATCTCATGAGGGGACAGTAATTACCCGTTTAACACTGCAAGGGTGCGCACTGGAATTTTTTCATACAAATGCATGAGCAAGAATAAATTTTGACTATAAAACATACATGTATTCACTTACAATAGGTAGACATTACAGAACATGCACAAGAAAAAAGTAATAATTCAAAAATAAATTTGAATCCAGTCCTACATGTACAAGCAGTGAAAGCAAAAATAACATAATTTCCCCTTTGGGGTTTGACCTCCGTGAAAGACTGTAGGATCCCCAGCTTAATTCAAAAGCAGGTGTAGCTATAGTGAAAACCATTTCTATTCTTTTTAGTACAAATCCAGCTGTGTTCTAACGGCAATCTGTGAATCTGATTGGTTTCTATTTAACAATTAGACTATGAGGACTAGTTTTCTACGAGCGGATAGTCAACGAGGCACAGCCGATTTGACTATCGCTCGTAGAAAACGAGGGCGAGTAGTCCAGTTGTTTTAGTTGAAACTCTAAAGGATTGCATTCCAAAAGCTACCATTTTATGTATTTTAAAGCGAAAAATAAAGAAGAACCTTGCCTTCAAAGAGCAACGCATGCGCGATTGTTTTCTATTGGCGAATAGAAAACAGTCGGAGAACCAATCAGATTCAAGGATTTCCAATAGAACACAGCTGAGTTTCTACTAATCGCTGATAGAACTTAACCATCACGTGTACGTTGGTTTTTTAAAGGCACCATTTTTCTTTATTTTTGCTCTTAGAAAATAAGATAAGGGCTCGTAGTCTAATTAATGCACATTTACCTTGGTATCTTCCCATGTTGCATTCATTTTCTGTGTGTCTTCATTATCCCCTGAGATAAAGTTTATTTGGTTAGGATAAAATCAAATCAAGATAATTAGGCATATACATGCACATGAAGGTTGTGACATGAAACATGTAGATACATGACTGTATGCATCTTTAAAACATTCCCTCTCCTGTTTAGATGAAATTATTGCAACCAAATTATTAACTTACAACCCAAAAAGTCAGCGTTGGACAAAGAAACAAAGAGCTCTGCAAAAATTATCCCTCTACCCCTCCTGACATTGACCCAAATAAGTGTACACTTTGATTCATAGCCAACAGGTCCCAGGGGGGTACTTGAATTATACATGACGGGGGTTCCGACGGAGCTTCATATCGCAAATCCAAAAAAATACACAAGCCTGAAATGTTAGACCCAAACAAAATACCTGGCATCAAAATTTCCAGCCCAAAAAAATACGGAAAAAGTTTGAATGAATATTTTTCTGATCCACTGATCGCAACGAAAACCCGAAACGAAAAGTTTGCCTGGAGATAAGACCCAAATAATACCCGTATTTTTTTAAGACCTAAAAAAATACATGACAGATCTCTTGACCCAAAAAAATACTGAGCGTTTAAATTTTCAACCCAAAAAAATATGTTGGACCCCCCATCATGTATACTTTGCGTACCCCCTGGGCAACAGGTATGGTGGCACGACTGTTATAGGGGACCGGGAGATTTGGTCAGTATAGGGAAAGGCATGTAATTCACAAAAACATGAATTCTTGTTGGAATATCAACTGCAGAACAAATGTTTTCTTACTGAAAGAAATTTCCAACATGAATTTCTGGGGTTTGGGATGGCAAATTAGCTACAAGTATGAATCCTGAGATTGTACATGTATATACATTGTACTTTTGAGACACTTTGCATAAATGGCAGCCAAATGTGAACAATACTTTGAACATCCTTAGCCTTGACGTTGTGGGGATGTTTATAGACAAAGGATTTAGTACCTGAATATGAGGAGTAGGATGCATAAGTATTGTCATTCAAATGTGGATGCCATTTAAGCAAGTGTCTATGTGACTAAGATTTTCGTCAGAAAAACACTGAGAATATGTAGATAAGAGCTTGGGCAGACCAATTAATTATACATTCCTATACTGTTGCTAACAAGCATAAAACATTTTTCAACATTGATTTTTTTATCCATATCCTGGCCTCACAAAAGATGACAGGAATATGAAACCACCAACTTCTGTCAGCACCCTTTAAAAAATGAAGCATTGATTTCTGTCAGTCTAAATTTTGTCATCTTCTGTGAATAAAAAACCAATAATCTGAAAAGTTGGTAAAAACCTGTGACTTTTTTCATTGTTTTTGAGCCATTGTTTCTCTGTTCTATACTGTTTTGAATTCTTCATTGTCTTGTTCATTCTTTATTTTATGTCACTTGTGAGCTTCACAGGTTTCTACACCAAGGATTAGTCTTTGGCAAACCCCGCCATCCACAGGGCTAGGGAATGTGGATAGAAATGGAATGGCAACATGCATATCAATGCTTGTTGTACAAGAATAGAAAGCATGGCCTAAGAAACCAGGAAAACAGTCTGCTTTCCTGTTCTATGTTAAATATAATTGCTATGATGTAAACATAACAATTGTCATTACACCTATCAATGTTAATGCACCTATCAATATCTTGCCCCAACGGGGGGAGTGCGGGCATATACAGGCTATTGACAACAAAACGACATCCATGTCAGGGGAAATTAGAATTTTTTTGACCGGTGTATCCCCGAGGGTCGGCATTTTTGACATCCTTGATCGAGGTGGACTGGGCATTACTCACGAAAATGGCTGACGAGGGAGCTGGAAGGAGAGACAAAAGAATTTATAAAGAATCTTCAAACATGAAATTGTCCATGGGTGCCCTTCAGCCCCAATAATTATTTTCTCTCATAGATATGCGATCATCAAATGAATGCAACTTTTGCCAGTGAGTGTTGTGGTACGCAGTTAATTGATTTCTTCTTTCCAGACATGCAAATATTATCGGTTTCGGTCATGTTGATGTCTCGCAAAGTTATTTTTCATGTAGTATCAGCCTTGAAATTTTGTGTATGTTACAGTTTATTTTTGGCTGATTAGATCTCTTGTAGATCCTACGTACATGTAAGTCAGCAGCATTAAACATTATCATTCACGGTCCTTTGCAGTTTTCATTTCTAATATTATTGTAGTTGAAATTTGCTGGTAATTATTAGCCTGATAAATAATGAAATAATTCATTGTGTCTGGTATATTGGGGTGCATTTTTAGCCATTTGGGGAGCATTCATTTACAAAAATTTTCCTGGCCCGGAGCATGCCCCCGGACTCCCCAAAATGGCTTGCGCCTGTGGCGCACATTACAAATCCCTACGGAATTTGCATTAGCCTTCTCCCCCAATCGCAAATATTCTGGGTGGTCCTGTCATGTGGGGACATTTGACATGTTCAATCAGCTTTTGAGTGGGGATTATTGACACCCAAAAATTGAAAATGTCAATTGCCCCTGGGTATGCCTGCACTCCCCCTGTTGGGGCATGGCAAGACATTGATAGGTGCATAAACCGACCGTGGCGAGGGGGGAGAGGCTGCACAGGCAGGGCATTTGAACTGAGCTCTAAAACGGTCCTCTAAAACGGTAACAAGTCCCAACTAAGGACGATAATCACTGTCAAATCTCCCACCTCTGCCTGGCCTACCCCAAAGGCTTAACACTGAAGGTGCATAAGCAATTACCAATAACGAGAATGAAAATGGTTTCATTTAAATTAGATGGATAGGGAATGTAGCGAAGATTCGCGATTTACGATGATTAAAATTTCCTCAAAATCAAATATATCACGCTTCAAAAAATGTGAACTGTGTGCAAATAAGACAGCATCTCAAGCTTATATCGCGCGACTTCGTTGAACTCTGCAAGGTACATACCTTCAATGTAAACGATGAATACCAATCCCTTTTGTCTTGATTCTCCAATGGCTTCAGGAATACTTCCCGTAAACCAATGCATCTTAATTTTTAAGCTGACTTATTCTGAAAATACACAAGCAATCCGAGAAAAATAGCAATTTATTCGCACACAGTACGTGTCAAGTCAAGAAGGGAAGAAATGACTTGGTAACCGAGCCATCAAATTATAATATGGGTGGGGAGATAAATCTTTTCAAAATATAGCAACGAATTTTACGCTGTTTTTTTTTCATATTCGCGACATTACCTATGAAAGATTTAAAATCGTTGAAAAAGATGAATATATTGAAACTAATATACCAATACCTTACCAGCTTTTCGAAATACATAGAAAGTCAATTTGTTTTCCCGACCCCTCTGCATTGAGTAGAGTAAATGGCTCACTTTAAAAACCAAAATGGCGGCTACCTTTGGACGAAATTCTCGTGTGATTGCAACAAACGTTGCGGCCCTCGTTACGCAGTACCGCTGTCCAGGCACTTCACTTAGTTTTTCTAGAATACAGTGCAGATGTAAGGGGCACAGTCAATGGCAAAATAGAAAGTACCAGAAGGCTCATATTGACTTCGCACGCAGCAAGGAATTTGGGAAACTTTCAATTGAAATTATCACAGCAGTCCGTGGTAAGGCAAAGATTTTATTTAGTTTGCCCTTAAGCTTTAAGTTTTAAATATGACTGTACTTATAGTACATAATAAGCTTAACCACAGGCAGCCCAAGCTCACGTTGTGATCATCTTAAATAAAATTGCCTTACCTTACTTTCACTGTGTTTTTTTTCTTGTCTGAACGCTTATTTTGCCGATTCTTGGCCATTTAGGCGAGTTATCGCTTTCTGGGTTCCCCACTACAAAGACAAGAACAAGGCTGCACACTCCAGTTCGGAACGCCCAACGAGCCAAGCGAAAAATCCCAGCTTAAAATGGTCAAATGGCCTCAAATCCATCGTGAATTCCAAGAAGAGATGTTCTAGTTTCATTTTAACTCAACAACAACTCAGTCCAGGCTCTGTCATTGATGCCAAGTGGCTGTTCGCTTTAAAAAATCCAAGGTAAAAAGATCTCCATTGTGCCTGTTCACGCTCGTCACGACACATGACCGTTACAAAAACTCTTTGGCAACCCCGCCTTGACAATCGTCCTGAGGGGACCAGGGTAGTAACACAATACTTGTTGAGAGCAATTGGCAGTGTGGTACTCTGGTGAGGTATAGTTTGTTAGTGAGGCGGGGTTACCAAGGAGCTTTTTAATGGCCGTGTGTCGTGACGAGCGTGTACAGGCACAACAGAGATCTTTTTACCTTGGATTTTTTAAAGCGAACGGCTGCTTGGCATCGATGACAGAGCCTGGACTGAGTTGTTGTTGAGTTAAAATGAAACTAGAACATCTCTTCTTGGAATTCGCGATGGATTTGAGGCCATTTGACCATTTTAAGCTGGTATTTTTTGCTTGGCTCGCCGGGTGTTCCGAACTGGAGTGTGCAGCCTTGTTCTTGTCTTTTTAGTGGGGAACCCAGAAAGCGATAACTCGCCTAAATGGCCAAGAATCGGCAAAATAAGCGTTCAGACAAGAATGAAAACGCAGTGAAAGTAAGGTAGGGCAATTTTATTTAAGATTTGGCAGTATTTCGGTTTGCTA
Source organism: Blastomussa wellsi (assembly GCA_947652115.1). Taxonomy (NCBI): domain Eukaryota; kingdom Metazoa; phylum Cnidaria; class Anthozoa; order Scleractinia; family Plerogyridae; genus Blastomussa; species Blastomussa wellsi. The sequence goes on along the minus strand of OX393566.1, from coordinate 7,507,675 downwards.
AAAGGTGTTGTAAAATATTTCCATTTTTGCCATGACAGCTATTATGCAATATGATCCTGATTGCAATGTGAGCTTGGGCTGCCTGTGGTCCCATGAATTCCATTTTTCACTAAGGCCTTCCCTCTTTGGACACTGTTTCGTTGTTAATGTTAAGGCGTGGAACAATGACAAACAACACTTAGTGGACAATCTTGGGCAGGGAATGTACTGGCAAGGCTCGGATAAAAACCCAATGACCAGATAAACCCACCGGATGAGGGGCCTCGTCACATGGTGCCACGCTGAGGGGGTGCCTCATACCTGTACTGCAAGGTGGACATTGTTGCTGGCATAATGTCCTGGGGCCAAGTTAACCCAGTCCAGAGAACAAATGCCCCCTCCCTGACGGAGCTTCACCAAGGCTTCAACACTACTGCGCTTCTCAAGTAATTTAATAAATTCTTCAAACACCATGGTGAAATCATTCGCACTAAATATGACATTACACTTCGGGAATTAAGATCAGCGGTTTGTGACTGCATGAGAACCAACAACGTATCCTTTGTTTGTAATTGTTACGTCGTCTTTGTAACTTTAATTCATTTATACGCGCTGCTTCAGGGTCCTTCATTTGGATTTGAAGGTGCGCGCGCGTATTTTCGTATGTTGTGCACGTGTTTGGTTTATTTAGTTGACGTGTATGCTTAGTTCACAATTTAACGGTTTAATTTATTTTTCGTTGTTTTCCTTATTACTTTTTCTTGTCAGTAACTGTGCTGACATCGTGGGTGGCTCCACCTGAAATGTTCTGCAATTGGTATAGGATTTAATGGAGCCAAAACCAATTGTGGAATTACAAGCATTTTAGGCATCCTACTGATGAACGGTTCTGGCAATTAGATATTTTTTACAGGAGCCAACATTGAGATTGTGGTCTGTTGCCTTTGAAATATTTAGTATTTGTTAAATGTAAAATGTAAAATGGGGTGACTGTTTGAAAACCTCAATCTCACACCTACTCTCACCTGCAGATCAATTTCTCATGCCTTGCTGTAAAATTTGAATATTTCCACCTCAACTGACACAATTTCTAAAAAAATAAGCAATTCAAGAAAAGAAATGTTTGTCTAAATGAAGCCATACTTCACCTGAATTCCTCCATTTTATAAGAAAAAGGATGACATTTGATGATGTCGGGACCCAGAAACCTCCGTACTGTCTTTGAATGTGTTTGGAACAACTTTGGAAATGATCGGGGAAAATTTCCGCACAGCCCCATACATTTATTATGCATGCGCTTTATTGTCTTTTTAAACAATAGATATCCCCTAAGGATTTGAATACATACATCGTTAATTGCTACTTACAGTTTGAATAAAAATGGTCTTCTCTGCTCTCTCTTTCACTTCCCCTTTCTCCCTTTTCCTTCTTCTTACTTTCTTCTCTTCTACTCCGAATTTCTCTGTCCAGATTCCCCTCGAATATTTCTTCTTTTTTCTTTTTTTTTTACCACAGCAAGCGTCGAACCCCCGGCCTTCATCTACCTTAAATACAGTTGTCGGATTACCAGTCCATCATCTATACCACTACACCACGAGGTTCAGTTGGAAAATGGCCGTTTAAAATTAAATTTTATTTCTTCGTTACTTTTGTAGACAAAGAGAAATTTGCATTACAATCCTTTATTCTCTTATTTGATAATTCCAGCATGAAAACATGCAGAATATTACATTTCCATTGGCTCCCTTGCCAAATAAAAGGAAGTGTTTGCATTTCTCACCCTCTCGATCATTTTCTCGAATATACTAGTAGTGCAACCACAAATTATCAACCTATATTTTGCTTCATTTTTCTACGTTATCTTCTGTTTTCTTGTTGCGTCCGTTCTTCGTCAATTTTTCGTCGTTTCCCGTTTCCTGTGTACTGTTATGTCGTTGACGTCCATAAATCTGTTCAAGCTCTTCTACATAATCTCAGAACACGGCTGGTGCATACAGTGGTACAAGGAACACAACCTGCTCGCGTTGTCCACGAGAAGCCTGAAATAATACTATTTCGTAGAGAGCAGGGATAAAGATACTCTCTTGAGATACTCCACCATTCGCGCTCAAATATTGCCTGGAACACGCGTGATGACCGACATGTGTAAAGCTTACGATTGCCTCAATGACGAGGGTTATAGTCGCCTCATAGTTAACCACAGCCTAAACTTCATAGACCCAGACACAGGTGCGCACACACAGTGCATTGAAAATACATGGTGGGGAATAAAGATCTCTTCGAAAGCTACCTAAAGGAGTGGTTGTGGCGTAAGCACTATGGAGAGGATCCTTTTGGTAACATAATCAAGCATATCGCCGATCTTCGTGAAGTCCGAAAGGACGCATAAGAGTTGAAAGTACTACTGTATGCATCGTTCGTGATCTGCTGACTGACTGACTGATTGATTGATTGATTGATTGATGGTGGATGGATTCATTTCGCTGAGAGCTCCGACTACGAATACGTACAGGAATTAGACCTGTCTTCTCTACTCACGTAATCAAAACAACGGAAAACAACGACCAAATACAACGAGAAAGGTAAGCAAAACATTTATTCTTTATTTTGTATCATTAAATAAAATACTTGATGACCCAAACAACATTTGAAAGCTAACCCCAAGGCCTAAATCACTATTTTAAATCATTTCTACATGCGTATTTAATTTTAAAACATCGTGAAATCGCCCCAAAATTTAACATTTCCTTTTGATTTTCCGTATTTTAGAAGCTAAATTTTAAAAATTTTCTAAGTCTAAATTTATTTAACCTATTTTTCACGCGATTCAAGACAAATTTCGTTAATTTTTTCTAAGTTTAAAACTATTTTGGACTTAGAAAAAAAATGAAAAGTTAGTCGAACAAAGAAATGACTCAAACAAAGAGCGTAAGCCCCAAAGGGTCTCTATTGTTCCGGCTATTGTTTTCAATAAACAAAGAACTGCATGCATAATAAATGTATGGGGCTGTGCGGAAATCTTGCCAATGATCGGGGTGTCGTTGAAAACCCTGATAAAAATCTTGTGCTTTTGACTCAGAAAAAGTTAGCAGGTGTATAATTGGCTGATGAAAATGTGGGGAAGTTGGAGTTAACAGTTGTGTAGTGGCTGAAGAACTGTTTAGCATAAATATGAACATTGTTATCGTTATGTTTCATTTCCGGTCAGCGGACTTGTTATTCACGTGCGGTCAGCGGATTCGCACGTGAGAACGGGAGAAAAACGTGGCTCGGAGGTTTTACAGTGATTTGCATTCTATATAGTGATTTAACTGTGTAATTTCCTCTTCTTTGTTGGAATATCATGGCCCAGTGATGTAAGTTTGCTTTCTATTGTATTTTTGCTCGTATTTGCTTGTATTTAGAGTATTTTTTTTGTACGTTTATTCCAGTTCGAACCGCTATTTGACGCTATCAAAGTTGACATTAAACTGGATCGCTAAATCTACGCTATTGTGTTGATAGACTCTAGCTTGGAACAGTATAGGAATGAAGCGAGTACGAACCACTGGGTAGTGAAGGTTTACTTTATTAATACCTCAGCGCCTAGGTACGCTACAAGTTGATAGAGAGTATCTATCAAACTTGACAACTTTGCCTCTCACAGTTTTTGCTCTTTGATTGCCCAGTTTAGAAGAAAAGTATCAGAAAAGCTGACGTGCCTGTTTAGTATTATATTAATTAAAGGTAAATTCAAACAGTTTCTTTCCTCACAATCTGAAACAAAGAAAAGTTAAAATCAAACTGCTTTGAAAACTTTCAAAGGAAGAATAAGATCACATAAAGAGGGGGGTGAATAGGGGTACGCGAATCCGCCAATCCGTGCTATTTTTTGGCCAAATCCGTCAATCCGCCACTATTTTAGTTCAAATCCGCGTCCACATTCCTTAAAAACTTTCTGTGCAACAGTTTCACTGAAAGGACGGTAGATGTTGTTTTGATGGCAATTTTTCAAGTGGTTTCGTTTCATTGCTTCTTTTTGCGGCAGTCTTATTGTAAAGCGATGGTTTGGGTCTCGACCAAACAGAAAATGGACAAAACGAGAACACTGAGACCAAGAATGAAGATACGCCAAGGACACGATCCGAGCTTCATGGCATACAGAGTCCGGAATCCGAGTTCAAATTATCAGCTAATCCGTGATCCACTTCATTTTTGAAATCCGCGAATCCGCTTAATTTTTCAATGAAATCCGCAATCCGTGTGCTTTTTAAGGCTAAATCCGTTGATCCGCGAACCTATTCACCCCCCTCCATAAACCACAACACATCCAGTTACAGTTATGGTTTTCAATTGAGTGTTGTAAAAACCAAAACCAGAGGAATTACTTTTGCCAGTCACAAAGCCAAGAGGCAATCCAGTGAACCAATTGAAATTCAAAGTAAGAAATCGCGGGAAACATGCACAAGCAACTTATGATTGGTTCTGGTTTCACTTCTGATTAGCTGAAAAAGTACATGTAAAGGTAGAAAGGTAAAGTCTGCATTCGGGCCTAGTGGCCCATCAGGCCGGAGCTTATTCTGGTTTCAAGCTGAAAAAGTGGCGTGAGATTTTTAACAAATCACTAAGCAAAGTAGTGCAAACCAAGGCAAATGTATAATTACTTTCAACACTCAAATATTTAAAACCGCTCTATCCATTCCCCTGACCTTCTTTTAAATGTAAGCTTAGCATTTTAAGTAATTTTGTTCAATGGAAAGTGATAAGTCTTATTTTAGTTTTATTATCATAACTCCTTGCATTTCAGATTAAGGGTAATCCTTATGAAACCAGCTTGCTTGAGGTCAAAGGGCCTGGTGGTTGTGGCTTACTTGTCCAACTTCTTACAAGTAACAAGGTTAAAAGAAGGTCCGAATTAAACACCATTCTTCGGAAAAAAGGGTGAGCTCATCTGCTTTCCGCTGAAGGGATCCGTGGTAAAACTATTAGTATGTTTCCGATTTGTCCAACATGTCAAATATTATGTTGCTAACATCATTTTTGGCATTATCAATTAATTTGTAAAAATGACAGGTTCTCACCATGAGATTATCAACGAGTGTAAACATAATTGTCTAGTACATGTATTTATATAGATTTTGAACTAAAAAAAGAGATGTTTTACAATTAACATCTTAAAATAGTAAATTGTGGCATTTTATCACTGACCCCTTCAATTGCATGTTATTTCAATTGATATTTGTGGCAATTTAAATTATATTTGCCATCTCATGCCAAGTGAATTTTTATTTAATATTAATTAACCATTGTTTGGTGTTTTTAGAGGCTTGGCTATAGGTGAAGGATCAGTTGCATTTCATTATTATCACAAAGGTGTTGGCAAGAGTTTTATTTTTGTTCAATATGTATATGATGTTTCTTCTTTTTGCCTGTTAATTCCCCTTGCTTAACCCTTTGTTGTTTTTAAAGGTTTCCTGTTGATCAAACCTGACTTTCCTGTCTTTTATTTTGAAAGTAAACCAACCAATAAACCTCTGGTTAATTAGCTAGTCCAGTTGGTTGAGTAGTCCAGCACCTCATATGAACCTATTTTTTCATTCGTTCTCCTTAACAATAGACTTCTTTGTTATCAGGGCTAGAGGCTTTGTTTAGGAGTGTTCTCTATTGTTTCAACACCCCATGGTATTGCCGCTTCAATGAGGTGCTGCTTGCCCCAGTTGGTTGGTTACCAACCTGTCAAGCCATCATCCTGAACACCCCCAAAACCCGGGTCGAGCGCCACATACCAAGTCAATGGCAAGTCCTGAAGTACATCACAAAGAACACAACAATGGGGCCTAGCCCTTAAACAATAACACAGTAGACTTCACACAATAGAATGACACAATAGTACATATACCGGTATTGACTTGGTATATGGAGCATCACCCCAAAACCCCAACCTCACCACCAACTGGGCCAACCAAGCTCACCAGTTCCCCTAACACTACAATTCTACCAAACCACCCCCCCCCCCCCCCCAGCAGCCCAGTCTCTCGAACCCCACCAAACCCTTAATCTTACATATTACCAACTAACTACCTACTCCAAAGAAACCGGGATAAGCTCCGGCCTGATGGGTCACTAGGCCCGACTGCAGACTTACCTTACCTACCTACCTACTCCAACCTTCTATATCCCAAAACTCTCAACCCCACCACCCTCACCAGTCAACCAACATACCGAACCAACCTTGGGAAGGGATAATATAATTTGGTTTTATCAACTGGGTTGATAATGTGAATTGGCCACCGTGAAGAGATTCAAGAGCTGACGTTTCGAGCGTTAGCCCTTCGTCGGAGCGAATAGGAAGGGATAATTTAGTAAACTTAGTAAACTTCTGCTGGGTATCTATTCTGTGGCTCTATGACCCCATCTTTAGTTATTTTTTGGGCAAATACCATTTTCGTGATCTGATTATGAGCCAATTTTTACATACGAGAACAACTGCACTAAATACAGTACAAAGTTCCAAAGAATGTTCTACTGTAGCTGGTACAGTGATAAGTAAACAGGCAGGCAATTTTCTTAACAAAGTTGAAGCTAGTTGAAACCTGGTTTGGATAGAAGAATATTATCTCAATGTATTGTTTCTTAGAGTGCTTATTTGCTGGAAATATATTTTTAACATGAGATAATTATTTTTAATTAATTATTTGCCAATTTGCACAAAATTTTGTCAGACTGCCTTGGTTTGAGTACGTAGTCACACCATAATGACAGAAAATAGAAATTTTATGTTTGAGCTCTGAAATAACATAAATTATGTGCTATTTATGCATTCTCTTGGTAAAATTTGTTTTGTTGTTATGAACCACACAGGAATAATAACTGTAGAGGATTTCCTTTTTAAAGAGGATAAACACAAGTCATCAGACTATCTTGATGATGAGAGTGTTGATAAAGTAAGTCAATTTTATGTGAATAGTTGTATTAATTACGGTATAATAAAGTGCCAGCCAGTCTCTCAGGCACTGTCATTGGTTTTTAAAAACAGATATCTTATTATATAAGTGAGTCAGAGTACAAAGCTAGTCTACAAGCACCCCTTTTTTCCTTGTAATTTGGTTTTATCAACTGGGTTGATAATGTAAATTGGCCTCCTTAAAGAGATTTGAGAGCTGATGTTTCGAGTGTTAGCCCTTCGCTGGAGCGAATCAAGAAATTGTGGGTTGTGTGTGGTTTATATACAGAAAGAGGGAGCTTCGTTATTGGTTAGTGCCTGGTAACGTGAAAACAACAGAATAAATTAGTTGAATGAAAAGCATTTGTTAATACCGTGAGGATTAAGAGTGCCGATTTGAAAAATAAACTTTTGTTCTAGAGTTTTGCATCTTTCCGTGCTTCCTTGGTGAAGGGAAAGGCCGCAGACAGCATTATGTTGCTAAGAAAAAAGGTTGTACAAATAATGCAGTTGATGAAAGCAGTAAGTTTACAATCCACATCATACCGTGGTCTATATGAATTATACCCAGTCTGTATTTTTTACCCCAATCCCCGCTTTGCACCCCAGTCCATGTTTTGTGCCTCAAGTCCATAGTCCGCATTTTGGTGTCTGTTTTATACTGACCAAAATCAAAACCAATTGTGACTTGCTCACACACGTTTCCCCACATTTGTAACCAGCTGCATCCATTTGCTTTGTATTTTGATTCAGGTTTATTCAGGTTTACTGGACTGACTGTCTGTGACTTGTGTCCTTTGTGATTTTTTAGACTTATAAGTTTGTTTTTGGTTTTATGATGCTCAATTAAAACTGACTATATGTAGCTTGATCAGCATTGCTCGGAAGCTAATGCCTTATCTTTGTTTCAAAATAATTAATTTATTATTTTTTTAAATTTGTAATTTTTTTGCTAATTAAATGTATGAATGGGTAATCAAATGGTGACAAGTGAAATTAGGAAATAATTTCATGTGCGTTTAGTCAAAAATGCAAGTGAAATTATTTCCTTATTTCACAAGTATACAATTTAATTATCTTTTAATATCATAGGTGACAATTAAATTACACTCACAATCATGGATTTTTGACTTGTTTATTGTATCAAAAATTTTGCGCCAAATGTTGCCATGGAAATTTTATAATTTCACATTGTGGGAGGCATGATGGCCTCATGGTTAGGGTGTTCGCCACTGGATTGAGTGGTACAGGTTGGAGCCCTGGCCAGTACATTGTGTTCTTGGGCAAGACACTTAACTCTCATATTGGCTGTCTTCACCCAGGTGTATTAATGAATAACGGCAAATTTAATGCTGGGGGTAACCTTGCGATGGACTCGCAGTAGCATCCTAACCAAGGGGAGAAGAAATACTCTCTGTCAATTCATGCTACAGAAACCGGAGATAAGCGCCGGCCTGATGAGCCACGTAGGCTCGAATGCAGACTGACTTTTTACCTTTTACATGTGAAGTTACAAATTAATGCTGAAATTTTGTGCCAAATTAAGGAGAAATTTGTTACCCATGATAATTTAATGAAGCATGTATTTTTGTTGTTACTGTAAAGTTATAGCCAATAAATAAATTTAATGTTCTCCTCTGCAGGCAGAAGAAATGTAGCAATTGAATGTGGGGCAGAAAATCTGTTGTTCTCTGAATCTGAGGATGGATCAATAATCATTAAGGTAATGTGCTTAGTTATAGTTATATAAATTGATGCTTGTTAATTTTTGGCAAATCATATTTTTTCTTATAATTAAGCATGTAGGTTTTTTTTTGGTGTATTAGCCTTTGAAAATAAAAAGTTTTGATAGAAGTGGATTGCTTTCAAAAATCTCCATCCTCAAGTTTAAATAAAAAGATATTGATTGAAATAATTATCAGCATAAAACGTACCAAAAGATTGATAAATTCCAGTGTTCATAATTTACTGTGCTATTATATGTACTGTACCATGAATTAATTATCATATTTTGATGGGCTATTTGAAATGAAAACCAACTGAAGTTCTTAATTGTTAAGGCGGCAACGTGAACAGTGTTAGAAGCATACTCTAAATAAAGATTTTAAAGCACAAGTTATTATTTTTGCTTTGATTTCAGTTTATATGTACAGTTGAAGATACAAAGCAAGTTTACAATGACTTATCAGAGAAGTTTCCTAACCAGGTTCTTTCATCAGAACTAGAGCATGTTCCTCACACATTTGTTTCTTTGCCCGATGAACAAAGACAGCGAGCAGAAAAACTAATAGATACTCTTGAAGAACATGTGGATGTGTTAAGGGTGTACGGCAATATTGAAGGGTACCAAACTGGAACTTGCAAGCTCTTTGGTTCTACAACCACCTCTTGATGGATCTTCCTTAGTTCTTACGTACAACAGGCTCTCAATTTCACTGTGATCAATCAGTTCATTTCAGTGTTGTCACAGAGAGGTCATGGTCCAGACTTGGGGAAAAGCCATTCAACAGCGCTAGCTATACATCTGTAGCCAACTCCTGATCAACAGAGTGCCAGATGAAGGTTCTGGGCAGCACGAGCCAGGGTGCCTGACAATGCGTTCAATGTAGCAAATGATGCACAGTGTTGTACAGTGTTGATCAACCTGAAAACTTAGCCAATAGACAAAAAGAAAGGAAACAATAAAAAACAGTTCTCAATCAGAATTCTTCAATCAATGATCGAAAGTAGCCCAACATGACTTGGGATAAGTGCTGCCAATATCAAGCTTCAGTGATGTGAAAATAAAGGGAACAGGTGGAATAATTGAAATTAAGAATGACTTCCCCCCCCCCAGTCACTGCTGTCTTCTTCAAACCCTCTTGCAAACCTAAAGACCTTGATCTCCTATAACGTCTCCCAATGTGGGAGGAGAATAGACTTGTTGCGAGGGGGGGGGGGGTAGTGGCATTTGGTGTTCAAGGTGGCTCTGTCATCATTTCGAGTGAACTCATCATAAGGCCAAACTTTGCATCGTAACGTTTTTGGCGTTGGTGTGATGGCTATGAAACTTTGGGAAAACGTCTTCTTATCATTCAGTAATAATATACTTACATATACTGAATTTAATTGCATGGCTCTGCTAGCTATGTTATAACATTCTTTTGCTATTTCATGGAGAATTATATATCATATTTTAAATAATCATGAATTAAAGCTGTTGTCCTGCAGCAACTGCCTTGTCTCCAGGCTTTGCTCCTTGGTTGTACTGGGTGCGCTTTGCATTTTTGGATTGATCCCTGTGCTCCCAATTTCCCGCCTTGACTGATTGGTGCCTGGGGATGAGGCAGCTGCAGCAATATTTAAAAGGAAAAACATTTCTTGCAGAAAGTGAGGTGAATTTTGGTAGATAGTTATTATTTACCTGGGTAAATTTAGGGTAAATATTCACCATTGAAGCAATGCCTTGCCACTGCAAAGTGATTGAAACACACTCTATGGTGCATGTACTGTACTCCTGGGCGTTGGTCAGTAAATAAAGTTACTGCTACAGTGATAGTGTTCTTGTTTCATGTTTTAAGCAAGCTAACTCTTTCCAGCTTGGAGTGGCTAATTAGAAATGTTTCTTTGCCATAATATACATGAATTGTAACTCAAAATTAACTATAAAGCAGCACACAGATACCACATTTCACACGTGACAAAAAGAGGATATTACATGGCTGCGCGGAAATAAATCTCTTCGAGTGTGTTTCAACACTATAATATCTTCATGTGTGAAGATATTATGTTTGCACAAAAGCTCACCTGGTGTTTCACTGCTGTTTATACAATAATACAATTTATTTCCATACATTAATATTACATTGTCTGATTTAAACATGTTTTGATCACACCTTAAATTTGACGGGAAGTCTCTTTTTAATTGGGAGGCACAGTGGCTTAATGGTTAGTGTTCTGGACTCTGGATCAGGCCATCCGGGCCCTGCCCGGGGCACGGTGTTGTTCTTGGGCAAGATGTTTTACTCTCAGTGCCTTGCACCCAGGTGTATAAATGGGTACCGACAAATTTACTGCTGGGGGTAACCCTTCGATTGACTAGCATCCCATCCAGGGGGGAGAAGAAAATTAATACTCTGTCGCTTAATTCCAAGAAAACTGCGATATGCTCCAGGCCTGATGGGCGACTTGGTTCTTATGCAGACTTACCTGATTTTCTCTTCAAACTATGTAACATTTGCATATTTGGTTGACTCGACCTCCACAAACCTTGAAGATATCAAAACGTTTCTCAGGTTTTTTGCTTTGAGTCCTTTGTGATTGTTTTGGTTTTAGGCACTGTGTTATAATTCACAAAATTAGTAAGCAAAATGTTTATTTAATGAGGGTGGCTCTTAATAGCATAGCTAATAAACATGAGGCCCTCAACATTAAAATATACAATACAATGTGCTTGAATGATTTTGATCACTAATAGCATTTGGTCGTGGGACTAATTAATTATACAGCAATGGAATGGAATGCAATGGAGCAATGTTATTTTGAGAAATGAAAAGAACACGATTGTTTTCATGACTTCAGACTTAAACCATTATTTCAAGCCAGAAAACTGCAAGGGAGATTTTATGGCAGTTTGAAAATTTGAAAAATTTACAATGATCTGTAATAAAAAGCACTTGAGTGTGACTGGATGGGAAGGCCTGTTCTTTCTACACAAATCTTTTTGTGTTCAAATGACAGCTACAAAAAATACCTAGTTCTGAACTGAAGGCCTGAAAATTTCCAGATGCTCTTTCTAATCCGGTAAAAAAGTCTTGGAAAGTATTGCTTTATGTTTACAGGACTAAGTAGGTCATACAACCAACCCTGGTGCTGGCGATGAGACAATTCTGATGCTCAAGTCTGCATACAAACCAAGTGGCCCCACAGGAAGGCCATACAAGCAGTGCGTCTTTGTATGTTTGAAATATAAAGAAATATATGGGAACACTGAAAGCGTCCTACTATTGAAAACTTATTTCGAGTAATGCTTATTTTTTTGGTTGAAATAAACGTGAACTTGCCTCAGGTGTTGTATTTTGTCGTTCCTCGGCTCAAAATGGTGAATTTGAGCGATTTGGAGGGTTTTCCGTTGACTGTTGCATTACTCGAAACAAGTTTTCGATAGTAGGACGCTTTCAGTGTTCCCATACATTTCTTTATATTTCGAACATACAGAGACGCACTGCTTGCACGGGCACCCTGTGGTGGCCCATACCGCTGGACCTTATCCCAGTTTTTGCATCATGAGGTAACTACACCTCCCATTACATCCCACATAATGACCTAACCTGGTGTAGTATGTACGAAATAATTCATATTCGAACTGTGGATGTAGATGAAACTGAAGAATGATCATCGCAGTTAATTTCCAATTTAAGCAATTGGAAAGAAGCCTGAAAAAAAATCAGGGCTTCAACAGGATTCTGACCCATGACCTCAGAGATCCAACTGAACTATAAAGCTACACATTGGGAGGGAGGTCAATTTATCGAGTTCACATCCCCCCATGAGGAGTGGAATGATGTGTAGTATATATGAAATAATTCATATTCGAACTGCGGATATAGATGAAAGTGAAGAATGATCAATCAATTGACCTCGCGCCCTACATGTGGCTTCATAGCTCAGTTGGTAGAGCATTGCACCGGTATGGCAGAGGTCATGGGTTCGAATCCCATTCAAGCCCTGATTTTTCAGGCTTCTTTCCAATTGCTTAGAAATTGGAAATTAACTGCGATGATCATTCTTCACATTCAAAAGCTAACCTTGTACCCACGGCTATCTCTGCCGCTTCATTTGATGATCAAAGGAAAAGCCCTGGGAATCAGGTTGGCACTAAGCAGGGGGCGACTGTAAACATAGCTTCCCAGTACTCACTATGAGTTATACACACACTTTATAAATTTAATTATTTTCATTAAGAATGCAAATAACAATTACATTTTGTTGTTGTTGTTAACAAAATTCTGTCTCTAAGGACTGACTGAGCCTTGCCAGTGGTTCCTGTAATATAATGCATCTTCGGTGCAGCACACTAGCATGCAAATGCTTGAGGTACAGTACATTCTACAGTAGTTCTGGGCTACCAGTATTCTGAAAGAAACATCATGACCCTTCTGTTGCTTAAACAAACATTTGCCTGAAACAGCACTTTATTCCCCAGACAGAACTACTATTGTACATGTAATGTAACCCGTAGGCACCTTGAATATTATTAAAGGCAAGTTTGGAGCATACATATGTACATGTAGTGTAGGTCCATGGCTATATCATAAAATGTTTTACTGTACATGCAATAATGATGCAACTTGACCATCTATAGTGGAACTAAAATATTACTTGAGGTCTGAAATGCTTTTGGAGTTTGTTTGCTTTGACTGAGACATCAACTGTTCTTTTAGCTTGTTGCATGTTCTGCAACCTGACATCTTTGACCTTCTGCCGTGATGCAATTCCTAAAGTTCCGTGCCAACCAAGAGCTTTGTAATCAGCCATGATACTTTGTATCACCTTGGAATGTCGACTTTTTTCAGGGGGGAGGTTTTGCTTGTAGATATGACGCATATTGCGATGGCCAATTTTAGCGCCGGAAGGAAGACACAGTTCTAATGTCTGCTCATTGACTGCTAGTGTGTTTTCTTTTCCTTGGAATTCTTCACTACTGTTTTCTTCATCTGGGCTATAATCTGGATAGCTACTGCTGAAGTCATAGAAGTCAGCATATTCCAAAACTGCATCTCCTTCGTAGTTAATTTTAGTGTGGCCTTTGTCAACCATGTGATTCTGAACAGCTTCTGTAGAGAAAAAGTTCTTTCCTTTGTCATTACAGTAAAGACACATGTTACCAATTCCGACTTTTTCACACAGGTATGCCAGCAGCCCTTTTAAATCCACAGCAAATTCCAAGTCTGGGATGAAAAAGCTATGCGACCTTGTCATATGCTTCATGTTTTCTTCCAAGCTGACACTGCGGTGTGGGCAAAACAAGCAATCTGTTACTTCCAGTGTGTCTTCCTCAATCTCATCGTCATTATCGTCATCATCATCATTTTGGTCACACAATAGTGACTCCGCATTTTCGGATTCTGAGTCCTTTCGCCCATTTTCACTACTTTCCGTGAACACACCGTTTGAGATCAGGTTTTCTTCTTTCTTGGCTTTGGCGGTCTCAAGTTCTTTGTGCCTTTTCGAACTCATGTGGTTACCATAAGCGTTCTCCGAGGAGAACGTCTTGTTGCATAGTTTGCAGTGCATGGTTTTCGTTTTGCTCTGCTGCTGGGCGTCAACTTCGGCTCTTTGTTCAAAGACCTTTTGTTGAAAGACTTCAGCAGTTACAGGTGGCATTTCAGCAACTTTTCTCTTGAGATTATAGCGATGCCAGTCCGTTTTGTAGTGACGGCGCTGGATGTCGCCATCGGCGAAGGATACCCGACATGTTATGCAGGTAAACAACGGCATTTTATCCAGAAATTTTAGTTTCTGGATGAAACCGCTATCCTTACAAGATCTTCCCCAAAACAAAGTTTAAAAATAAGCTTTGGAGAAGGCTCAAATACGCAGAAAAACAACAACAACTTTCTACAAATTCCTGAATGACTTTCCCAACGTGGCGCAATGTTCTTATGTAATATCGCAATGCTTACCGGGTAATGTCTCTAACATAAACCTGAGCCAGTGTCAGCGGTATATTTAGTCATGGCGGCGATTTCGAAGAACGACGATAAAACGAAAGCACAACTGCACTTGAAATACTATTCCTTCTTTTAGTTTAGATTACCTCTGATAGCATAAATGTCTTCCGGAGGCTTGACAGAAGAGCAAAGAAAGAGAATCGAAGAAAATCGCCGAAAAGCTCTCGAGAAACGAGCAGCTCTTTTGAGTCAACGACAGCAGAAAAGTGCGCCAACGACAGCGACGAGAACCTCGTCAGCAACAGATGGATACAATGCGAGTAAATTTGCTTCGAGTCGAGTTGTTAAACCCTCAAGCGAAGAACATAGCTTGTTTTCTTTGAGTAGGGATAAAACAAACATATCAAAAAGGGGGCTTTGTTTGCAATCTGGAGGAGATAAACCGACCTCAAATCTGCAGTCGATGAAGCCATCTACATGCAACTCGCACATGTACACAAATGGTAGCGCAAAATCTCATTTTGTTGGTTCAGCTGACACTTCAGTTGGTTGTACGACCTCAGTATCTAAATCTTCAGCCGGATCAGCTTCGCTGAACTTATTTCAAAGTACGATCTCCAAATTTTGTCGCTCCCAGAACGTTCCCTCTTCATCACCGAAAAGGAAATTAACTAAACCTAATGCCAGCCCTTCAAAGACATCTATTTCGACTTCAGTGTCACCGCGTCGCACTGCAGGGTCTTCAAAATCTGGTGATGGGTTTAACTTGAATGTGAAGGGCAAATCAGAGAAACCAGTAAAGGGCAACTGTGTCTTAATTAGCAAACAGAGATTTACAGTTGTTGTGCCATATCAGGCACAGCTTATTGGAGTTTTTAAGACAATATCCAGTGGCAGTTATGGTAAGTTGTATCCTATTCTGGGGTGTGAATACAGATGGAATGTTTGTTAGATTTTGCTTAATCTCATACCCAGATCTTCTTCTTCTTCCACATCTGTTAAAAGCCGATTTTGCTTGTGTCAAATGTGTCAGAAATCTGGCACCATGCCACTATGCATGCTCGGCAATTTAAGTGATTGGAAAGCTCACTTAGTGCTTACAGATAGTCCATGAACTACTTTCATATACAGGGAAACACCAGTACCATGGTATTGAGATAGAGTTGGGGAAGAAAACAATTCGACACTCATGTTTTGAAGGCTTGCTTGCACTAACCGAAGCTTTAAATTTCCAAGATTTTTATATATGTGGAATACATGTACATTTCATAACCTTTCCATAGATATATACTTTGTTAGCTATGGTTCACCAAAAAGGATGCACATACGAAACATTTTCTGAAAGGTACATGTATCCTCCCCCCAATATCTTTATATACATTCTTTTTTTCTTTACTAATGTGCACTTACAAGATTTTGCTCACATCAAATGTGTCAGAAATCTGGCACACCATGCCACTATGCATGCTCGGCAATTTAAGTGGTTGGAAAGCTCACTTAGTCATTCCAGATAGGCCATGAACTACTTTCATATACAGGGAAACACCAGTACCACGGTATTGAGATAGAGTTGGGGAAGAAAACAATTTGACACTCATGTTTTGCTAATAAATTCAAATCCTCGACCCAGCTGTTAACAGCGGCGATGAAAAAGAGAGCGAGCGCTGTGTTTGACGCATACAAGCCAGCTGTACACGTCAGATTTGTGAAGTTTTCTACGCATCTTCTCATTCAGACTTGTTTATTGACAATCTTTGATACTTACAAGCTTCAATGTCAAACTGTTTCTGTAGCTAATTCATTTTAGAAATGGTTAAAAGAAGGAATTGTTTTAACAGAAGCTTTAAAAGCCACTATATTTTCTCACCAACTCATGTATGTGGGCAAGACAAGGTTTGTATTTTCCACACGCAAATGATCATTGATGCAGATCATGGCAAACTAAGCGTTCTTGGCCAAATGTTTCCTATGAAGTAAGTAAACATCTGGGTATGAGCTTGAGGTGTTGGTTAATGATGTTGGTGGTGATGATGATGACGATGATGATGATGATCAGGATAAATCAGTAAAAACGAACCATACTAACCATACTTAGCACTTGAGTTAGCCTGTGTGGTGCCCTTAATCTCGTTCCCAGTTCTCTTTTTGGCAAAGGAAGGCCAAAAAGAGATCTACATGTAGGAATGAGATTATGGTGCACTGTGGTTTAGCCTTAAAGTGTTACAGACTATGATCAAATTTTTACACCTTGCTTTTTCACAGGAATCATGCAGTGCTTCATGTGAGATTGAAAATGATTTCAAATGTCTGTAGTAGTTCCCGATATATTCGAGTTTAAAAAAATTGATAAAATATGCAAATTAGGAGACTGATGACATCATCTATGCAACCCAATTTTATATCAGATAAATAAATAGGACTATTTCGGTCAGTTTTTTACAGAGACAATTGAAACCTGGCACACAAATAGTTCTACAGGTGACACACTGATGGTTATAACTAATCCTGTTTCCATGGTAACACACTCTTTTCCAGTCCCCTCGAATCTGTTTTCAGTATTTGAGTGATTTTTAGCCTAGAAAAATTAGACCAGGCCAAACAACCTACTTAACACATAAATATGCTTGTGAAATCATGTGGATCTGGAGTCATTGAGAAATATCAAAATTGATGGCCAAAAATGGCCAGAATAGCCTAGAACATTGGGGAGGTCTGGGACCCAGCATGTTGCCATGGTAACATAATTGTTAATCTCATATTGCATAACTGACCTATGCAAAGAATCAAACAGTTCTGATACAAACTGGGTGAGAAATGTTTTCTCCATCTATTTGCTTAATATTTGGTCGAGTCTATGATGTCATCACTTAGCTAATTTGCATATTTTAAAAACTTGAATATCTCTGTAACGAAGAAAGATACATGTATTTAAAAAAATAAGCGGTATTTTTCTACTGACACAGACTACTTTCTAACACTTGAAAATGGCTTAGATTGGAGACATGCAAATTTCATTAAAATGTAGACATACTTCTTCATCTTCTTACAGATGCAAAGATATCCCAGTGGGACTTCTCTTTGGCAGACTATGAGAAACTCAGTAAGTTTGACAGTTTACATTATTACAATAAAAGTGTATTGATGGGCTACCAAAGTGTGTCAGGCTTTAAAGATCTTTATTCGTTTCTGAGAAAATAGGCTCTGAAGTTGGCCAATAGGAAATTTTTCGTTTGCGTTATGCAAAGAGGTGTCACAGTAGAAATATTTCAAATATTTCTAAAGCCCGACACACTTTTGTAGCCTATCAAGTGCTGATTGATATAGTGTAGTTTGTTTTGTTGTATGAGCCACAATTTTAGGAGCCCAGAATTAATTATTTACAAATTAATTAATTAATTAATCTGTCATTAATTAATAATTATGCATATATTATTTACAACTTAATTAATTAATCTGTCATTAATTAATAATTGTGCATATACACATTATCATATAAACCTAATTTTGCACTAAACACATTTTGGCGACCAGAATGGTGATGTGCTAATCTTCTCTTGCATGCAATTGAACAGAGGAATTCCATGATCCTCACTGACCAAGCTGTTTTGACTTTCTGATTTGATATTCATCACCCCCATGTGGCCATGCCTTATTCAAGAAGTACCAAACAAAAAATTCATTCTGAATTGAAAAAAAGGAAAACAGGTGTGAAACTAATCTCAAGACACATTATGCAAACCAAGTAAATCAACAAAAAGTGTTACAACTATTTCATTCATTTTAGTTTATGTAATATTAAATGTTTGATCTGGCACCTTATTGATAACAAACAGCTTTTACAAACCATGCAATGAGAATGACAACTCCATTACAAGAAAAATTATTGGTTAATTTCAACTCAGAATTATTTACATGTATCTTTCAGATTTTGTAGTATTGACAGGGTTCCACACCTTTGACTGCATGAACTTTACTTACTAAAGGTTGTGTTTATAACAAAATATGTGTTCCTTTAAATACGAACTTCAATTCAAATCATCTTAAAGATATTTTTTTAAGTCTAAAGAAAGTTTCTGTTTCGTTAATACGGGAAAGAAACTTTTACTTACCTGCTCCGTGAGCACCATCACTGCCAAGTAAACCTTTGGAAACTTTTGCGCGGAAACAGTGCATGTTCAGGTGCGACAAAGTAAGACACTGCCAACACTCATTTATTTATTTAAAGCTTTCTTTATTCATACACTGTAATTATAATATAGATGATTGGTCAAAAACCCATGTTTTATCAGAGTATAAAACATAGAAAAAGCGTGTTTTATTGTTTTTGTCAGCTTTACTCTAGTGAAAATTCGCAAGGGATGGCGGTGAACATTTTCTATGAAGAAATTCTGGACAAAATTCTGCAAGCTGCAGAGATTGTCGAAGAAGCTTCTAAGTTCGAGAGGAAAGTAGAAGAAGCAAAATTAAATTGCTTCAGTTTATCGATCATGCATGTTTTGTTGTTTTTACTCCCGGCGTATAAAATCTATATCATAAAGCAAATGAAGAAGCCTAAGCCATATATTATACTGTCATAAAACACTCCGGACATTTGAGAACACTCGAGAAATGTAGAAAACACTCGCCGCTGGCTCATGTTTTCTACATTTCCCTCATGTTCTTGAATGCCCATCGTGTTTTATGACAGTATAATACATGGCTGAGGCTTCTTTATTTGTTAAATAAAAGGAATTCACTTTATACATGACACGAAACATCATACCGCTCTGCAAAAATTCTCGCCAAAATTTGCCGATCCACATCGAAAATCCAGCTTGAGGGGTTGATTGCAGGTAACTAAGATATATTGTCAATCGTTGTTAATCCAATTCTCAGGAAAAAAGCCCTCAAATCAACAAATAAGCAATTTTGCCAGCAAAGAAAAAAACGGAACATGTGGAAGACAACAGCAAACAGTCCATAATTATGCTATTCCATATTTGGGAATGACATTTTCGACCCAGCCTTGCAAACCTTCGCAGTTGAATGATATTTTGTTGCTACTTTGTGAAAATCTACCACGCTAAAGAAACTGTGGTGCTGCGTCAGTGGGAAGTATAACAAGATAATTTGGTTTTATCAACTGGGTTGATAATGTCAATTGGCCACCGTAAAGAGATTCAAGAGCTGACGTTTCGAGTGTTAGCCCTTCGTCGGAGCGAATCAAGGAATTGTGCGTCGTGTGTTGTTTATATACAGAAAGATGGAGCTATTGGCTGGTGCCTGGTAACGTGAAAACTTCAGAATAAATTAGTTGAATGAAAAGCGTTCGTTGATACCGTGAGGATTAAGAGTGCCAATTTGAAAAATAAATTTTTGTTCTAGAGTTTTACAGCTTTCCGTGTTTCCTTGGTGAAGGAAAAGGCCGCAGACTGCCATATGTTGCTTAGAATGATTTGGGAGATTGAAGTGTCCCGCGACCGGTTTCGATGCATTTTAGTCGTCTAGCCTACACCTGTAGGTTAAAAACAATTGCACCTGAATCTAAATTTTACCTGCCACATATATTTCTATCTCTTCTGGATTATACAGACTAAATCTCCAAGCAGCCCAATGTCCTGTGCACTGGGCACCAAATGTCACTGATACAAAGAAAATTGCTTGAAATCCTTGTTTTCAAGTTGTTACACAGTACATCCCGGAGTACATTTTTTAGGTATTTGGTGCATTTTGTCTGGAATTTTATCGAACATAACATTAATCTAACGGGGCGGGTTGCATCTGTCTAAGTCAGGATCTGCCCTTCTAGCACAGAATTTTTGTAAACATATAGAGTAGGTCGTTGCCGCCGGAGCCCGATCAGATTCCTGTTCCTCCGAAATCTACAGATTCCCTGGATTTCAGACAATCTTCACTAAACACCTATGGTAAGTCAGTTTTTGGACGGGGTTTGGTTATGGCATGTTTAAACATTAATAGTTTAGTATCTCACATCGATGATCTACTTATCTTCATGAGTCAGTCCAAGGGAATTGATATTTTAGCTATAAACAAATCGAAACTCGACTCAACCATCAGAGATAACGAAGTATATTTACCGGTACCTGGTTACGACGTAGTTCGCAAAGACCGTTAAAATAATGGCAGACATGGCGGTGGTGTCTGTATCTATGTTCGGAGTAATATCAATTTTCAAATTCGTGCTGACCTTAGTCCGAGTGATATTGAATGCCTTACTATTGAGATCTTGAGACCCTGATCAAAGTCATTCCTTGTATCTACTTGGTACAGACCGTCACAGTCATCTCCTGACCTTTTCACGGTCATTGAGAGGGTTATTGATAAAATTGATGCTGAAAATTTGGAACTATATCTGTTGGGTGACCTAAATTGTGATTTACTACCGGACAGTGTCAGTATTAACTCTTCCCATCTCTTGAATATAATGGATATTTATGGTCTGACTCAACTGATCACTGAACCTACTCGAATCACGCAATGCTCGCGTACCCTCATTGATTTATGCTTAACCAATTCTCCAGATAAAATATCTAATTTAGGTGTTGTTGACATTGGCATCAGTGACCACTGCGCCAGCTTTCTGACACAAAAAATTTCACATTTCTGTTCTTTTATTCGTAAAACAGCTGAAGTGCGACAGCTCAAGAATTTTAACGAAGATGAATTTTTATGTGATCTTCATATGAATGAATGGAACCGCATTTCCACACTCAATAACCCAAATGAAATGTGGAACTCTTGGAAACACCTTCTGATGAGTGCCATTGATAAGCATGCCCCATTGAAAACAAAAAGAATTAGAAACAAGAGATCTCCATGGATTACAAATGAGTTGTTACGCGAAATTCACAAAGAAAGCTACATCTACTAATGATCCTCTAAGTTGGAAAGATTTCAAAGACACAAGAAATAAGGTAAATAACTCAATTAAGAAAACCAAACGCAAATATTTTCGGAGAAACTGAACGCAAGTAAATGTGATCCACGTAAAACATGGCGGTTAATCAATGAACTCCAATCTATCAAGTCTCTACTTCACCTGAAGAGATAGCAGAGGCGTTTAACAACCATTTTACTAGTATCGGTCAGACTCTAGGCCGTGAAATTCCTACTGTTGACATTGATCCGCTTTACTATGTGAAACCCTCTGACAGGGTTTTTTCTTTCGAAAGGATCAATGTCCAGGAAGTCGTCAACTTAGTGAAAGGTATCGATGGAGGGAAGGCCACTGGTCTTGACAACATTCCATGCAAACTATTAAAAATAGCCGCTGATGTTGTTGCGCCCTCTTTAATGTGTATATTTAATCAATCACTTCTGACTGGTATTTACCCATCCGATTGGAAGCTGGCTAACGTAACACCTACTGTATCTTTAAGACTGGAACGAAGACTGATTTAAACAACTATCGGCCCATATCTGTTATACCTGCTGTGGCCAAAATCTTTGAAAAAATTATCTATGACTTATGATACAACTATTTAAATGTAAATGATTTATTATCCAGTTGCCAGTCTGGCAAACTGAGTTTATGGCCATTAGCTCGCATCAAAAATTGCAGTCTTTAAATGACAAGACCATAAATGTTAATGTAGAGGGCCGTCAAAGTTAACCAAACAGATCATAGCAAAGCTCTCGGACTGAACATAGATGAAAACCTATCCTGGAAGGAACACATACACGCAATTTCAAAAAAGTATCGGCGCACTTGAGCGAGTCAGACCTTTTATTTCAATACAGGGGGTAAGTTTCTGAAGAAACTGTGGTGCTGTGTCGGTGGGAAGTATAACAATATAATTTGGTTTTATCAACTGGGTTGATAATGTCAATTGGCCACCGTAAAGAGATTCAATTGCTGATGTTTCGAGCGTTAGCCCTTCATCGGAGCGAATCAAGGAATTGTGGGTCGTGTGTGTTTTATATACAGAAAGATGGAGCTTCGCTATTGCCTGGTGCCTGGTAACATGAAAACAACGGAATAAATTAGTTGAATGAAAAGAGTTCGTTGATACCGTGAGGATTAAGAGTGCCGATTTGAGAAAATAAAGTTTTGTTCTAGAGTTTTACGGCTTTCCGTATTTCCTTGGTGAAGGGAAAGGCCGCAGACTGCCATATGTTGCTTAGAATGATTTGGAAGTGTCTCGCA
This sequence comes from Blastomussa wellsi, assembly GCA_947652115.1. NCBI lineage: Eukaryota > Metazoa > Cnidaria > Anthozoa > Scleractinia > Plerogyridae > Blastomussa > Blastomussa wellsi. The sequence continues at coordinate 7,484,976 of OX393566.1, read as the reverse complement.
ACCGGTTTCGATGCATTTTTGTCGTCTTTTCTCTACGAAACTCTAGAACAAAAATGTATTTTTCAAATCGGCACTCTTAATCCTCACGGTATCAACGAACGCTTTTCATTCAACTAATTTATTCCGTTGTTTTCACGTTACCAGGCACCAGCCAATAGCGAAGCTCCATCTTTCTGTATATAAAACACACACGACCCACAATTCCTTGATTCGCTCCGATGAAGGGCTAACGCTCGAAACGTCAGCAACTGAATCTCTTTACGGTGGCCAATTGACATTATCAACCCAGTTGATAAAACCAAATTATACTTTTATTTCAATGCATACCACTATTTTATTTCAATGCATACCACTATTAAAAAGGGCTTATTGAACCACATTTTGATTACTGTGGTGTTGTTTGGGATGAATCTCTTCTTTGTTTTCTGTTGTTGTACTGATATTTTTACCATGTTTAAATAAAGATTTCATTCATTCATTCAGTTCTTGTGGTCCCCTGAATTTAACATTTTTTAAAGTTGCTATTTCTGGTACTAGAATCCAGTCCAGTGGACGTAATACTTCTTGTGACGTCATGCAACAGAAAGTGGCCATACCAAGTTGTCCCATGTATGGCTTTATCTTACATGCACATGAACATCAGTCTCATGCACAGCATGCATAACATACAGATTTAACCAAGCCGAAAAGAGGAGCCCCATGTGAAATACTTAAGCCTGTGATCCAGGGGAATCATTAACCAGTGAGCGATCAACTTCCAAAAATGTCTCCTTGATGAGCTCTGCACCTGAGCCCACAATATGCCCATGTGATACAGGTCAGCAGATACCTTGTTCTGACAGCTGTTATTTGACCATAAAGTGATGTCTACTAATGTTAGCCTTGATGTTGACCAAGGCCTATTTCTTGAGTACGGACGGACACATGGATGGTCATATGGACATGTGACTACCAAATTTTCTTGGCTTGATAGGTTTCCAAAATTTCTTACCTTTGGTGCTCTGCTGGCATGCTTCATGTACTGGAGCTCCGCTATGATTCTGATATCATCATCACCCCTCTCCCGAGCATCGGTCAAGTTAAAAGCTCCTTGAAACATCTTAATGTCAGGAAAGCTACAGAACACACCGATGTTCCAGCATGGGTCTTGCAAGTATCTTGTAAGTACCCCACGGCATGAAAGCATGCACTAATTAGTCCTGTACCCAAAGCTAACAACCCAAAGGATACAAACAATGATTATAGGCAAATCTCTGCCCTACCTGTACTTCAAGCTGCCAGGGTGCTTGAAGAGATTAAACTAATGCTTAACAAGAACAATTTGGACATCAGGACTACCCAGCATGCATTCACGAAGGAGAGATCTACTGTTACAGCAATCACCAGCATAATCCAGGATTGGTTCAATGCCACCGAACCCGGCAGCCCTTTTTGTGGGGTTCATGCCTTATTTGTAGATATTTCCAGAAAGCATTTGATCTTGTGGATCATGCGATTGTATTTGAGAAGCTAGTGGCTATAAAAATCTCCTGTAGTTTATGGAATGGGTCCATGCAAAGTTGTCTTTCCGGGTGGACTCAGCAAGTTAATCTCCCTAAGGCGGTTTCAAGAACAGGGCGTGTTATTGCTGCAGGAGTTCTACAGGGTGGGGTCATTTCACCCACATTGTTCAATGTGTTTATCAGTGGCATTGACGGCTGCTGTTCTCCAGGTCATAGTATCAGCACCTGTAAGAATGCTGATGACTGCAGTCGGTATGAACAGCTGGTGTGCGCTGGTCACAGCACTCACATGTAGGATGTCATGTCAATCTATAGGTGTTGGTAAATCTGAACAAAATAGAGATCAACACCACGAAGACCAAAGAGATGTGGATCAGCTTTTGGAAAACACCTTTCACAGCCGAGTGATTTTTTGGTGTTAATTTCAGATCTAAATTAACCGTGCCCAATACTTTGACTTTGTGTCAATTATCCTTGTTGTCGCTACCCTGGACACGCCTACGCCTGGTTCAATAGAATTCTTTGAGGTTTTTCTGCTTGCGGAAGCCCAGGAAAGTATCCAAATTAGTAGCAATATTTAGTGTTTTGTTCGGTCGTTGTGACAATTTGTCGCTTTCCACCAGCATCTCTACGTTTCGCAAAAATTCCCTGATTACTTTTTACGGTACTACCAATCAGGACTTTTTTCTCGCTTTTTTCCTGTTCTTTTCTCTCTCAATCCAAAACTGTACTACAATGACAGAAGTTAGCGACGCGAGCAAAGGAAATTCCCTCTGTTAGAAGCCAGTTTCCCGCGTTTGATCTAGCAGTGTTGACAGCTCGAAGCTCGCGCACAAAAGGAAATTCGCAATAACTCTGGAGTGAAAAAAGATTTTGGATTTCTGTTTTTTCTAAAAGAAAGAAAAATACACACAGTTTATGTACAATAAAACACAATTTTGAACAAATTTGACCCGCAAACCTGTTCAGTACCCTTAAGCATTTTGTAATTGGAAACCGTAACATGAAAATATTCACGTTTTTTGTCCATTGTGGTACACTTGTATCTCAGGGACTGCCAATGTTCATCAGTCTGATGAAAACAAAAGCATTAAAAACAAAAAATATTATTTACAAATTCCAAATCCAGTTGGCAAAAATAAGCAAGAATTTTGTGACCCGCGAGAAGAGCTTTCAATGTTTGTGTTTGTTCCAGTTTCAAAGTGTTAATTTTTGCAAACCGAGATAAGCATTCCTGCAGGATGCCATCCATCATAAACTTGTTCTTGTCAACGCTTGAAGAGTTAGTCAATCATATTTTTGCGTTATGAGAGCAACGCATAATTCAAACGCTGTGGCTTAGTCAGTAGTCCTTTTTTGTGCCTCACCGCATGGGTGGGTCTCCCAGATTTCGCACGGCTTTTTTTTAGCTTCTTGCTTGATGGACTGAGTAAAAAGGGACTTAGCCTATCTACTAAGATTTGTCCATTGTTGGTGTATGCTTCCCAGAACTGGGGCGGCCTTCCAGAATATCTCACTAATGATCTACAGAGAATTCAGAACCATAGTCTGGATATAATTGGCCTTCCTAGAGCCACCCTGAACACCTTGTTTTACGAAGGGAGTCTCTTACTATTAGTGAATTTGAAAGCATAATAGAAACAGTGGACCACCCCTGGTTAAAATCTTTTTAAGAAACTTAAGATCTTTAAAGATCTTTGTGAGGATCTTATGTGGATCTTGGTGAGGTTCTTTTAGGATCTTCATCGATATCCTCAAAGATCTTGTAGGATCTTTTGAACATCTTTCAAGTCCCTGCAAAGTCCCTACAACGATCCTTGAGGTCCCTGCAGAGTTCCTTGACGGTCCTTGAGGATCGTTCAGGATCTTTCCAGATTTTTTGAAGATCCTAGCTGATCCTGGAGGATCTTAGCAGGAACTTGAAGGATCTTCACTGAGACTTTAAGAAGTTCTTTCCATTAAAATCTTTGAATATCTTTCAAAGATCTTTAAACGATCCTTAAAAGATCCTTATCTTTGAGGATCTTTGACAAGTCCTTTGAGGATCCTCAAGGATCTTGTAAGATCCTACAAGATCCTTGAAAGATTTTAACCAGGGACCCCTTTAGGGGTTTCATAGACAATCATTCACACAATTACCCCCCCCCCCCCCTGAGGTCACAGAATGTGCATGTTTTAGTTTCCAGAACAAAAGATACCAGAGCTCATTTATCCCCAGGGTGGCGAATCGAAGATATACAGTCAAACCTGACTGTATATGTTTCTTTGTATTCTAGTAGTTATAAAAGATGTTTTTTATAGTTTTTGCAGTCATAATTTATATGCATACATTTTTTACTTATTCTATGTTATACTGTAAGTTGTATTTCTTTTTAGCCAAAGTAAATAAAGTTTATTAGTATCACCAACTAGTGGGCTAATGCAAATCCTGCATTTTAATTGGCTAGGCTACTAAAGGACTGTTACTTACTAATTATTAGTAATAGTCATCTAGTCACAATCGAGCGTGACCCTTTTTTTTCGTTTTATTCCTAAATAAATATTTCTTCAACTTGCATTTGCTAACTCAATTGTCACCTTTTCTGTCTGACTAGTTGAGTGATATTAAAACAATTCTAGACCCTTCGCCCTCATGGACCACAGGTCAATAGCCCATTTGGTTTTGCCTCATGGGTAATCGTATATTATTATTATTATTATTATTATTATTATTATTATTCCATAATATTCGCTCAGCGTTTAAAAATGAAACATATTTACAAGGCTAAAAACTTGAAAAAGTTAAAAAGACTGATAGTTTTCGGCATTAAGCCATCTTTAGGGTAATTTGGCCGTCCTCGTGATTGCGTGCTAATGTCTGTTAGGTAATTCCTGGTGGGAAAGGTTTTGCCATTTCATTATTGTTATTGTTGTTTATGATATTATTATTATTATTTTGCTTTATTCTTACAGTGCAAGCAGTCAAGTCTCTACCTGCACATATTACTGTGGCGGGATTACCAAAAGCTGTGATATCAACATTTCTTAAAACCAGTCCAGGCACTCTAAAGGAAATGTCAACCAGTGAGATCAATTTAAACTCAGTTGATCACAAGCTTGTTGCAGCATTGATGCAATTTCAACATGAAGGAGTCAGGTCTGCTTTCGTGTTTAGTGGAATCCAGATTTCTTGCACTCTTAAGAGTGATTGCTACTAGTTAAAAAGTCAGAATTGTAATCAGAGGCACAGAGCATTACAATCTAGTGAAAATCAAACCCAGCTAGTTGTGAGCAAAGTTCTAATTTCGCTTTCAACTCTGTCACTTATGATCCAGTCAAAATGCAGTTGTTTGAATTGCAAGCAGAAAGGAAGTAGTCTGAGGGCTTGAGAACTACATGTACCATTGCCATTTGACTGGGTGGAAAAACGCTGAAGCACCTTTTTTCATAATTTTTTTACGCTGAATGTGCCATTTTACATCAAAATTGAAAGGGTTACATTTGTGTTAACATAGGCCAAAATGTAGTACAAAAATTTGTTCATCTTTACTAAACTTACTCAGGGATATTTGAGAAAATGATGTGTTATTTGCTGATCAAAATCTTACCTCTCCCACAGTACAGAGCCTGATATCTCAAGGTTTGGATTCACCAAATTTTGGTCCCATTTGATATTTCGTTCTTTATCCCTTAAAGGGCTTGTATGCAAAATATTGAGCTTATATATCCATTGGTGTCCTTAAAATGGGAGGTCGTATTTCGTTTTTCCGCCCTGTCTTGTCATTTGTTTATTTTTCCACTTCTTCTGACATCTTCAGAAATGATTCTAGTTCATTGCATCATAAGCAACTTACAGTAGTCTGTCAATGTCTGACACTTCAGACTAAAGCAACATCTAGTCATAAGCTGGATCTGAAGAAATGGAAACTCTCTGTTGCTTCCAACTCCAACCCCATCCTGCTTGTTACTCCTCTTACAACTCTGACTTTTTATTTTCATTAATTTATGAATTTCATATTAAGTTGTAAATTATTTTGTTGATTTACTCTGATTTGTATAACCAGCTGGAATAATTTATGCGGGTCAGTGACATTGGTCAAAATTGCTGCATGGGGGTATATGTACCCAATAGATAATAATTCCTTCAAAATCATAACATCAAAGCCAAAAAACATTGATAGCTACAACATAAATTTAACAATTCAAATACTGGCGTGAGTCTATCACTGTTACAATTTTTTTGAATATTTTTGTTGCAATATTTAGTTTTGTTATCTAATTTAGTTTTAGCATTCGTCATGATGGGCGAGTTTTGATAGCTGATGACATGGGCTTAGGGAAGACGATTCAAGCAATCTGTGTTGCATGTTACTATCGTGCCGAGTGGCCTCTTCTTGTGATTACACCATCTTCACTTAGAATAACTTGGCAGCAGGTAAATAGCAAGTAAGAAGTATTAAATACTTGTAACTTATAGCACTCTGAGAAAAAGAAACAACACATGCAGAGACAGTTATGCAAAACCAAGACACAGTCGAGGGTTTGCATAACTTTCGAGAATTCGAAAAATATGCAAGAAACTAAAACGTCAGAACCGTGTTTACATACTCTCATCTAAACACACCTATCAACCAACGGGAGTGTTTAGTATCTCAGTTATTTTATAAAACACATTAATTACACACAATGCTTTCAACAACATTGCTGGATGATCCTAGCAATATACAGGACGTGTGTCACATATGAACCCGGAAATGACATGGCTTTCCCAAGAGTTCTCTGTACACGACTGTAGCTCAGTTTGTTGGAACACCCAACCAGTATCGAGGAGACAGAAGGTTCGTATCCTGTGGGGTATTCAGAAATATTTTCTTACTACCATTCTCGTGACAAATGAGCGTTTCATCTTTCTTGTGATACATGTATGTCTGTAATCTTGTTATTTTCTTTATTGTTTTCTGCATGTAGGCTTTTATCAAATGGCTTCCCACCGTGGACCCAGACTACATTAACGTTGTCCTCACAGGAAAGGACAGACCCACAGCTGGGCTCATCAACATCATTAGTTATGATCTCTTGTCCAAATGCACAGAGGATCTGAAGAAGAAACAGTTTAGAGTGATCATAGCAGTAAGTTTGGCGGCGTGGTTTCTCCATTTCTCCATTTATTTTTTAATGTCTGCCTGTCTGTTTATTATTTAGTCAGCCAGTCATGAATCTAATAACCTGTCAAAATTACTCTGTTATTTCAATGAATCCCAGATTCCCTCTTTGAGACTTACGTGCAGGGAATTGAATCGTGGTAGTTGTATTCATCACGTGCACGACATCCTCAAGACTCTGCATGAAGATGGAGGGTTGTCCAATATTGTTGACAGGAGTCCAGTCGTATCCCCTTGCTTTCCATTGGAAAACCAGGCATCTAGTGGTACTGTTGACTAGAATCCAGTCATATCCCCTTTGTTTCCATTAGAAAACCAGACATCTAGTGGTTTAAGTCCTACCAAGTCCTTTTCTAATCGTGTTGGATGAGGGGGTACAAACTTGTTCCGATAGATTCCATCGGTTCCATCGGAAATGAATAGATCCCGATGGAAAAGTATGTTTTCTACTCGCTGACTTGAAAAGCAAGTGCCATGGGTTGCCTTGTTTCGACTCACAGTTTTTAGAACGAGTTATATGTCGTGTGTGGCGTGCTTGTTTTAACTCATAGCACGACTAGACTTCCGGATGTTCCATCAGAATCGATGTGTTTCCAATGGAACCGATGGACTCCTTCGGACCACTTCCAACCCGCCTCTCAAAGCATTGTTTACACTTCGGTTTCATTTTATGACTACTGTAGACTTCCGGTAACTCAAGTGGACCCAATTTCATTCTTCAACTAGACTCCATTGGACTCCAAGTTTTGTCCACTGGAATCTAGTCGAGAGTGAAGATGAATACAACTACCATGGCTCCCATGCGCCCAAGTTTCATAGAGGGAATCAGGGATTGCTTGTTTCTTCTGTAAGGTAATTCGCTCATTCCTGCACTTAACGTGTTGTCTTGATGCATTTTTCAAACTGTTTCTTTTCCTCCAGTTTTTGCTTGATTATGTCCTCACATAAATTTGTATTACATTAGGATGAATGCCATTTTATAAAGAACTACAAAGCCTCAAGGACTCAAGCTGCCTTGCCTTTGTTAAAGGTATGATGATGATGATGATGATGATGATGATGATCATGACTTTATTAAAGTGTCAGTATATTTAGCTTGGTGAAAACTAATTGTGGACACTATTAACATGAAAAATATATCTCAACTATATGAGGCATCTTAATCAGACTCAAATCTAACGATGTGGCAATCTCAAAAGCTGACGTTTTGGGCGTTTACCCTTTGAAAAGCTTTTTTGAACCTTGTCAAGCCGACATACACTCCCGAGAGCTCATGCGTGCTCATATTATATTCTGATTGGACAATAGACCCATTCACGGTGTAAGGGGCAGTGTCGAGGCATGGTGGCCTAACGGTTAGGCTGGAATTCGGATCGAGTTGGAGCCTTGGCCGGGGCGCTGCGTTGTGTTATTGGGCAAGACACTTTACTCCGTAGTGCCTCTCTTCACCCAGATGTATAAATGGGTACCAGCAAAATAATGCTTGGGGATAACCCTGCAATGGACTAGCATCCCATCCAGGGGGAGTAGAAATACTCCTAGTCGCTTCATGCTATGGAAACCAGGATAAGCTCCGGCCTGATGGATTCACCTTTGCCTTTGTGACAATTTTCTCAGACGTTGTGTTTGTAGGTGGAGAACAAAAACATGTTGCATTTTTGGCTGATCAGTAGGTAAATTCAATGAAATAAGTTGTTTTTGTTGATGTTATTAACCTGATTATTTCTCAGGCAGCCACTCGTGTAATTCTGTTATCCGGGACTCCAGCTCTCTCACGCCCATTGGAGCTGTACACTCAAATCTGCGCCATTCAACCAGGATTGTTTCCAACTTTTCATCAGTTTGGAATCCGCTACTGTGCCGGACAACAGGTGAAATGTTCATAATGCTCAATTTTTTGGTCAAAATCGTACGCCAGTCTTTTGTGTGTTATAACGGCAACAATTAACAAATTGACGCCTTTTTTTAAGCGCGTGTCCTGTTATTTAACTATAAATTTTGTGATCATATTGTAAAAAAGTGTGTTTTTCACCATAACAAAACAAAGCCAGAAGGATTAAGCGTAGACTCGCTTTCGCACGTGTCCTTTTCGTAAACGGTTGATGCCACTTTTTAAACAGGCTTTTAGCAGCCACGCGATGTCGCCAGCCGACTATGTCATTTATGTGTATGTCCATGTTTTAAACACTAGCATTAGCCAATGAACGTGCGAGAATTTCTGCAGTTGGGGAAATGTTGAATGTTCAGGCTAAACACAGGAAATGCAAATTGAGTGGTTTTCGCCGAACCAAAACCATAGTTCAACTATCCCTCCAGCCAATCACAAAGTACATTGAAGATCCAGTGAACCAATCAAAACTCGAAGCGAGTACGTGTTACTGACGCCAAGCGCGGGAAAAAAGTGTGGGAACGAGACACTATTGGTTTCAAGTTATTATTTCCTTTGATTGGTCGAGAAAGTGGAGTGAGTTTTTTTAAACCAATCACGCAGTGATGCATCATGGGAGACCCAGGGGCGAAAGTTTACTAGAAGTCGCGAGAGTGCCCCTGGGATGCTACAGTTAAACGGCTAGTTCCACGACACATTCGAATGGTTGCCTCTGATTGGCCACAATTCTTGTGCCCAATCAAAGCGAACGCTATTAAGACGGAATCCATCAGGAAGTTGAGTAATATTTATTTAAGTAGTACCAGAATAATTTAAATCATATTGCGAGTAATTATTTGTGATAACACCGACAACCATTTCTTATCAGAGCCCGAGAAAATTAATTTTAAAGATCACCAACTCTAGGCAAAATCTAACGTGTAGCTATTTTGTAAAATCGTCTTTAAGCGATTCAGTGGAATTATAGTGGAACTTCGAAATTTGTTTTCGATGTTTGGTGTTGTTAGAAAAGATTTCTTTTGATAAGATATTTGAAGCAGTAACTCAAAAGTTTGCAATAAGGTGTAAATAATTTTGGTACATAATTTTGTTCAATGAATGCTCGAAGTCCTAACGGATTCCGTCTTAAGTACTTTCGACACTGAAATGAAAACTCTTCAAACGAAATAAACCAATTCATCTGGCAGAACACGAAGCAAAACATGCAATCCATTTCAAGCGCGGGGAAACCACGTTAACCAAATCACTATTACGTGTACTTTTGGCTTTTCTCCTGATTGGTTGAAAAATAGCATGTTTGCCATGCAAGAAAGCACCTGATAAATTAGCCTGCGTGGCAGGCGTCCGAAGGGGAGGGAGATGGGGGAAAAACCAGCGCGCAAGGTGAGGGGGCGAGGAGACATAGGACGCCTGCAAGGATGCTGTAGATCGTTTTCACGTGACGTCACAGTTATTTCTGCCGCCATATTGGTGTACAGCTTTCAATTGCGTAATTAATGCAAATACGACTCAGGTCTACAATTCCAGCCTTTTCTCTGATATGGATATCTCCAAATGTGAACAAAACTCAGACGAAAAGCCAGATTTTAGTCGTCTTCCGATTTCTAACTATGCCAAAAAGCTAGAACCTCTGTTAAGCAGCGTTATTTGGAGAAAATTTCTGCAATTGGAATCGATCCCGTGCTTATCGAGGGCAAGCATTTTGCTTGCCTCCTGTGGAATCTACAGATCTCTTATTCTACCTTGTTTTAGAGACAAGTTTTTACACACAACAGCAGTTTAAGGCTTTACGAAGCCTTGAAGCGTACAACTGGTGGTGTCAGGAGTCATTGCTAGCGTTATGTTAGCGAAGGTGCGACATTCACAGCGTATGAGTGACTCTTTGATCCCAATTTGGATTATCACGGAAAGACAAGGGACAATTTTGTCCGCTCATTGTTCTTGGTTGTAAGGCTGGGCTAGCACAATCGTGTTCTCACATAGCCAGTGTGCTTTCCTACTTAGAAGCGTGGACGAAAATAAATGGAAAATTATCGCGCGTGTACACAAGTTAAATGCTCGCGGCTTCTCCCCGCGTATGCGGATCACGTGGAGTACGCAAGGGTCAGAGATATAAACTTTACTTTGGCTAAGAAAATGAAAGCCGACTTGGATGAAAAGATATACAACCTTTCTGACATCCCGATTCATAATTCCCCTCCACAACAAGCTGCGACAAAGAAAATTCCTGAACCCACGGAAGCGGAAATGGATGCATTTTATTCGGAACTAAACTAATGTGACATTAAACCGATTGCACTCAGCCTAATTCCTGCATATGCCGACAGCTGTGTCCTTAAAAGTCGCACAATTCCTACCGTTTGATAATTTTAACCAAAAGTACCTTGACCTATCTTTTCCTTATCCTGGGTTCATTCAGCTCAATTTTTTTTGGCGCGATTTTTTCAGCCAGTGCACGCTGTCGCTCCTGTTGTTCCTTGCGTTTTCTCTCTTTCTTGCTTGCCCTTTGCCCTCGCTGCGAAGCTTGTTCGAAATTTGTTTTGTCTTGCTTCTTCTCGTGTCCAAGGTTTAATGTAGGCACCCAATCAACATTATATCTATCCCAGCCATTGGTCGGTTGTCCAGAAACGAAATGTCTACCACATACGTGATCGCTGTTCAAAATTTCATCCAGAAATCCAGCGCGATCGCCTCTCCTGTGACAGTTTCTCGGTTTCTTCTCCTTGATTAGTAACCACAGAAGGTACTCGAACGAAATATGTACCTTTTTCGCGCCCGCTTCGGTTTCCACATCCAATAATCATGCACAACACCACTGTTATTTGAGGACTCGACTTGGGTTTGCTTACATTTCTGTACACCAATATGGCGGCGTAGCAACGGTTGTCAAGATTTTTGTCACGTGAGTGAAAACGATCTATTGTTTTCTGTTTTTTTCGTTCATCAGACGAACGAAAAAATCCTGATTGGACAGATTTAATGAATTGCTCACTCCATCGATCTGATTGGTAAGTGGCGTGTCATTCAAGAACACTAGTGGTCATCTCATATTTATATTATGGCGGATGAATGACCAGCAAAGTCACGTACTCAAAGTAGAGCAAAGCGATTGGGCATTTGTTTGAAAGAAAGGATCTTCCAGTCGTTTTGCCAACAGGCTATGGAAAGAGTCTTATTTTTCAGCTTCTTGTGTTGCTTGCGAAAAGAGCCGAAGCTGGAAACTATGCATCTTTGCTGGTCATATTAAACGCCTATGGTCAGCATCATAAACGACCAGATTATGGAAGTGGAATCTATGATATATTTAACGTACTGATTGCAATTTGCCCGAGAAGCTAGATAGCCTGAAGGAGATCATAGAAGGCGAATTTGATGTTATGTTTGCATAGGCGGAAAGTGCCATCAACAAGGGGATTCTTCAATCACTCAAGGAGAACACCTCTTTCATTAAAACTTTACTCTTTAGTAGCTTGTGTTGTCGATGAATCACATGCGGTTGAAACATGGACCGGTTTAAGGTGAGATGTTGCATATTTGTATGGCAAATCAAGTTGAAATTGAAATCATTTATTCATTGTGGAGAATTGCGATTACCGGTATTTAGCGATTGAGTTTTTAAGTGTTGACGGCCTGCACGACTCCTGCAGTTCGCAAGAAAAAGATTGTTTAGCCTTTATAGCTTTCAGCTGTGATTTGGTTATAGGATGAAAGCTGTTTGCTTTGAGGAGAAATTTTTCTATTTTGTCTTCGTTTTGAGTCCCACATTGATATGATGTCATAATAACTCTCTCCCAAAAGGTGAGTGTTGTGTTACTCTCGGTATTTCGTGTTCTTTTTGGCCATGGGTGAAACCATTTTGCTATGAACCGGAAAAGTTCACATAAGTTCTTTATCTTCCGGTAACACGCAAGCAGCAAATCGTTATGAGAAGCAAGCAGTGATATACCTTCGTTCTTTAGAGATTCGCTCAAAACAAGCCCGAATATTTCTTTCCTCGCCGACGGTTTCAACGAATTCACCCAAGATTTTGCTGCTTAATTGCCACATGTTAACTTGAGATTTACTCGGCAAACTCTACACACGTTGTTGCAATTGTTTTCTTTTTTCGGGCGACCTCTTTTCGCTTTTTCCATTCTTTATAGTTCTATAACCGTTTTACGTTCTGTAATTTTCTCGCACAGAAAGGCAAAAAAACAAGACATTCGATAACCCGTTTGGCCGCAAATTGATTGGATCATTTTGACAGCTTTACATTTCACAGTTGACTGGGTTTCGCATATTTAATTAAGGGGCGGAATGAAGGAAACAATAGCGTCCTTGCAGGCGTCCTCCTTCCGCTCGTCTCGCGCGCTGGTTTCTTCCCCCATCTCCCTCCCCTTCGGACGCCTGCCACGCAGGCTACTGATAAACAGATTGCCATATTTCTAGAACTAGAGCACCCTTACCATGGCAAGATGTATTTCAGAACCATAGGCATACGGGCACCTTTGGAGTTGGGTGGGGGACTGTGATCTCCCCGCGCCAAGAATTCGCAATGACTCCCGAGTATCCGGACTCCCCATTATCCCGACTCCCCAGTATCCTGACAACCGAGTATCCTGATTCCGAGTATCCCGATTCCTAGTAAAGTCAGGCTTCAGATTCCCCGATGAATATTGATTTTCTCCAGGCTTTCTCAGAGTTGACACCCCTGTAGCATTGAACCGGTACACAAACACCTGAAAATTGCATTCAAAAGTAATCCGTGAGCAATTCACACTTCAATTAAAAAATAGTTTGCCAACTAATACTTGTAAGCACGTTGCGGGTTGTCGTCATGGCACACAAGGAGCACGTAATGAAAAATCACTGCGCCAAATGAAAAATATTCTGGAGTATTCTAGCCTCGAATATGTCAGTGTGATGCCATAGAATCCTAGAGTATTCAAGGCGTACGCTATACGTGAAGTACAGCTGGAGTATTCAAGGGTATTCGATTTGAATACGTGAAGTGCCCCTGGTGTATTCACGAGTATTCAATATTGAATACGTGATGCACACCCGGAGTGTTCAATTTGAATATGGAAAAACAGGCCGGATTCTAATAGGATATCCCAGGTGTATTTCGAATCAGGCGTACTAGAATACGTCGGAAAATTTCAGTATATGAGGCGTGTGCCGAGTCGTATTCTATTTTATTTGTTTCTTTTTACTACAGAATCGCTTCGGCTGGGATTTTTCAGGGGCTTCCAACATGCAAGAACTTCAACTGTTACTAGAGGAAAAGCTAATGATCAGGTTAGAAACCGTCTTTTTTAAACGTTTCTAGAATGTATGATTGGTTGTGTTGTTGCTTGTAGTATTGTCTTCCTGCCAACGAGATAATGTACTATATACTTTGTGTATATGTGTAATAATTGTGTTTTTAATTCTTCTGTTTACTTTTTACAATGTACTTTATCTTTCATTTTACTTGAAGAGGGATTTTAAATGGTCCTTTGCATAAATGGCGCCTAAATTTGAATAACTTACAATACTTTTTACATCCTTAGCCTCGTACTTATGTTTCTACACAAAGGATTTTTCACATGAATGTGAGGCTTAGCATGTGCAAGTATTGTTATTCAAATATAGGCGCCATTAATAAAAGGGGTCTATTGAGTGCCGTAAACCAAAACCAAAGCAATCAAACTGGCCAATCACAAAGAACGTAGACAATCCATTGAACCAATCAAAAAAGCGCATACATGTAGCCGGCACGAAGCGCGGGAAAATGTGCGCACCCGAGTCACAATTGGTTTTGGTTTTACTCCTGATTGGTTGAAAGAGTGGCGCGAGATTTTTGAACCAATCACTGAGCGTAGTGATGCAAAGTATGCCTGGCTGTTTTTCAAGTCGCTTTTGACATTGTTTCGTTTCCAGACGGTTGAAGAAAGATGTTCTTTCCCAATTGCCTTCTAAACGTCGCCAAATGGTAATATAATAAAGTTTTGTGTAGTTATCTTATAGTGTACTTATTTGCTTTGTTTCCTATTTACTTTTAATCTGTTTGCAAATGTACGGATTTGTTCTGTCGAAGGCTTAAAACCCATTGGATATGATGTAGTCTGCGAAATACAGCCGTCTTTAATTTCTCCCGGCCGGCTTGAAAAGATGGCTGTATTGACAGGCTAGAAATGATATTGATTAAAAGAAAGTGAGATAAAAATTGTGCGGTAAGGTACATATCTCGACAATACATTTAATTATGTTGTTTATGTGGTTGCCTAAAATTTGACGTCTTGGACTTCGGTAGAGCATGGGTGGGGAGGGTTCATTATGGTTTGTTCTTGGTCAGGACTCTATACAGTTGGGTACCAGCAATCTGTTAGGACCATCTGACAAAATACTAGGCCTCATGGGGGTGAGATGGTGGTGTTTGATTTGTGGGGGGGGGGGGGTTATAGCAATATTCGCAGTGGCTTAATTCTAAGAAAGTTATGATTAGCTTCGTAGCTTCGATAGGTGACTTTTACCTCACTATTTAGTTCTGCTTCTCGTTTTCCCTCAGGTGCTGCTGGATCCATCGCTTATTAAAACTAAAACATTGGAAAGGGCTGCCAAGGAAGTCTCTAAAGCCAAGGTAGAGAAGAGAAGTATGGTGAAATTATAATAAAGATTCGTTAAAAGACTGTGCTGCGAAAGGTCTGGAGGCCTGGTGTTAAACTAGTGCCTAAGGGTACAGAATACCGTTGCATATTGGTATTGGTTTCGCACTTCTCAAACTCACTGATAATTCATCGAGTTAAAACAAAGAAAATCATAACCGTGAAGGAGGTTTGGATACCCGATTTAAATTAGCATAGATTTTGACGATTTTATTTCTCCTTTCCTTGGGGCCTGTTTGATATAATTACTTCACATCAGGAATCGTTCGGAGCCTGACGTAACATGACTAGGGGAGTATTGGTACTTGCACAGTGGCAATTCATTGCCGTTAAGTTACTTTATAAATTTAATTTAAAAGTTAAGTTTATAAATTAACTAATAATAGTAAAGTAATAGTCAAGTACGATGGCCTAAAAACAAGAGTTTATAAATTAAGTTTATAAATTATTTTACTGTAAAATATAACTCATAATCTTTTTCTTAGCAACAACAGCAACATTGTGCCCTTCTCAGCTACTTTTTTGAAACTTGTGCCTGCAAGATTCCTGCCGTCAGGTAAGAGCCAATAATAATAATATAATAATAAAAATAAATAAAAAATTAAAAAAGAGCCATTAGAGCACATGATGCGTTACCAAAAGTTTGAATCCTAAAGGCTTGATGTATTACCCAATTCATACAACTAACTTCAAGGCAGCAAGGAGATCATTTATCCGTTCGTTTTGTCAGGGATTACATACTTGACCTGTTAGAAAGCGGCCGAAAGTTTCTAGTTTTTGCTCACCACAAGGACATGCTGGACGCGGTTTGCAATTGTCTAACTCAGAAGGTAAGATACTTGTGTATCGTTACCCGCATACTGCGATCAACTTGCGGGATGCTTGCGGGATACTTGTGTATCGCATGCTCTTTACCCGCGCACCTGTCACGCTTGTCACGCAATCATTTGCTAGTCGTCTTTTCCAGAAGAACATGTATTCCTGTCTCTTCCTAAAGCTAAGCTTTTATTGTCGTAGAAGGTTCTTGAAAAATACTTCCGTAACGT
Organism: Blastomussa wellsi; assembly: GCA_947652115.1. Classification (NCBI taxonomy): domain Eukaryota; kingdom Metazoa; phylum Cnidaria; class Anthozoa; order Scleractinia; family Plerogyridae; genus Blastomussa; species Blastomussa wellsi. The sequence goes on along the minus strand of OX393566.1, from coordinate 7,468,773 downwards.
AGGCATTTCTCTTTTTTCTTCTTTGAGCGATCTCTTAATGATGAATTTGTCGATTTCTTTATGAAACACAAAAATAATAGCCCCCCTCGAATATTCTTCCCTGTTATGAAAGCGTCGAAATTATCATCTCAGACTCTTGATAACACCTGCAATAGTCGCCTCCATACTATTCACGGTTATCTCCCTCCTTATTTTGCGAGGAAATCATGAAAAATAGTGGAGAAATATGGTAGAACAACTACTGGGAGTTACGGGCGTTACAGGGGATAAAATTTATGGAAGAGAATTGCAAAGTTTACCACAACTTTTACTCAAGTGAATTTTCTGTTTTTTAGAAGTATAATTTCATTCGCATTGATGGCAGTACACCAGCTGGAATCCGCCAGAGCTTGTGCGATAAATTTCAGGAAAACAGTGACTGTTTAGTAGCTGCTCTCTCGATCACCGCCGCCAATACAGGTTTAGTACGACATGATTTCTTTTTCACTGCATTGAAATCATACATAAACTTCGGATACCGTACACTTTCAGAGTCGAAAACAAATCTCTCTGAGCCTTGGCAAGCGGGGAAAAATCAGCGAATTTAGTATTTATCAGAGCATTTTTTTCTAAAAGTAAAGGGACTGCTTTTCATTTAATCAAGTTGAGTTTCTATTAGGGAAAAGTTTTTCTGGCTAGTGATATTTTTTTTGTAACTTCATAACTCACTTACAAAAGTATTACACTGTAATGAAAACAGTAACGGAGACGACGTGATCAATTCAAACCCTTTTGGACCCTAAAATTTTCCAGGTAGTGGATTTATTGCAAAATGCGAAATGCGATGAATAATACGATGATTCCATGGACGTTTTTCTTTTTCTTTTGTGGGTGCATGAGACAATTTTACAATACTGGTTGCTCCGTGCGAATAACGGTTAGAGCGGTTTTCAAATGAGTGTGGAAAGTAATTAGCGAATTGCTTTGTTTTGCATCATTACGCTCAGTGATTGTTTTTAAAATCTCGCGCCACTTTTTGAACCAATCAAAAGTAAATCCTGAACCAATCGAGCGCTCACGTTTTCCCGCGCTTTGTGCTAGGCACACGTAATTTCTTCAAGTTTTGATTGGTTCACGGGATTGTCTCCGTCCTTTTGTGATTGGCCAAAGTTCTTACTTGGTACTGGTTTTACGACATTCAATTGAAAGTCGCTCTAAATGAGACTTGCAAAAAAAGCGAAATTTCAAGTATTGATCTTTTCATTGCTTCATTGCTTTAGGTTTGACTCTGACCGAGGCCAGCGCGGTCGTATTTGCAGAGCTTTTCTGGAACCCTGGGGTGAGTTCAGCATTGTCGTGGTATCATTTCCGGAAGTTAAGTGATGTCTCTGCGTCTGACGAAGTCCAATCTAAGTTATCGCATAACCAATAAGCCGCTATCATCCTCATAGAGTAGGAGGACCGCTATCTTTTCGTCGCATCTAGAAATTAATTATGCAAACGTTCACGACCGCCAAGGAGACGATTCCCGTGGATCGAAGCTCCGAAGCTCTCTTCTTGATTTTCCCCACTTAACAAAAGAGACTCCTCAAACACACAGTTCCCCACGATTGGTGTGTGCCGGGAAGGTTCTTAACAAAACCTGACCCTTCGGCATTTGATACCTTGTTTAACGCCCAAAGTCGAAAAATGACACTCTATTCAAGGGAAAAACGAAAACTAAGAAAGGTGTGACCGTTACGTGACGTTAATACTCTTAATGGATTGTCCAGTTTAAACTGCCGGAAAAACCGACCGTTTATTTTTCACTGCAATTTTGGAGGATACAATTTAGGTACCCTATCAAAGGATCACACGAGGAGCGATGCCAAATGGGCAAAAATGATAACCTATTTAGGGAGCCTCGAAAGACTTTCCTACTGTTATAGTGCTTGTAAAACGATCCAGGATTACAGAGAAGTTCTTAAGGTCATTCGGGAAAGGTTTGAATAGATTTAGAACTCTGTTGTTGGCCAATTTATTGGAGAATGCTTTAAGAATGTTTATGACTTCATAGCAGTTACCATGCTAACCCCCCCCCCCCCCTGACAGTGACAAAAGACCTCCAAAATTTCAGTTTTTGCCAATTATCGTTAAAACTCAGTTGGTAACCTGCCATTTTTATTTCGTTATTTATAAGCTCCCTTAATTCTGTATTTTGACTGCCAGTATTAGAAAAAATTGTATCTTGGAAGGCGTTTTTTAAATTACAAGAAATTCCACAATACAGTTTTTGCCCAAAATTTTCTATTTAAATCAGCACAATAAATGTTAATCGCATGCAAAAAATCAAGGTAGGTGACCGAGTCGAAATAAAAAGAGCTGTTTTCGCACGTTTCATGTCCGGCTTCGCGGATTTCAGGTGAAGCGCATTGTTACTGAGGACGCAATTTGTGTGCGATGTCACGCCGTGTCACGCCATGTCATGCATGTCGAGCGCGCGCTGGGAAAACAAAAGTGCCAGAAGCCGTTGTGTTAACTTTGCTGGTAGTTTACTCTCTTGATTTCTTGATCTCTTGGTGACCCCTACTTTTTTTTCCATGAACTGATTTTATTTACAATTCCCGGCAGATTGTCAAAAATGAACAAAAAATCAATGTGGGAAGTTAAAACTTTTTCAAGTTGTCTGCCCACACGACATTGAATCCTGTCATCTTGCGGCTGTTAGGCGAGTGAAAATGTGGTCGCTTAATGCGAATTGTTGTTTAACGAATCACACCAATTGAATGAATTCATTTAATGGGTCCACTTAAACAACGTTTGACACAGACACGTTCGATTAATAGATTTGCAATATTTTTGGGCTTTCATACTCTGTAGCCATACAGTAATAGCCCGCGTATAAGAATCTGGGTTTTAAGAACCTGTTAGGCAAAAATTTTTATTTCAAGCCCCCTCCACATAAGAACCTATTAAGGCTAGAATTTTAAGTTAGGTTCTTATCAGTGGGGTTGCTGTAAAAGTGTGCAGGTAGAAACTGATGAATTAACATCATCATCTATTTAAAAGTTTAACTTGAAATAACTGTGTTTTTTTTTTCTTTTAAGCTTAAGTTCCATGTTGTTTGTCTATTGTGTTTGCCATTCAAATAATTGCCCAAGTATTTGCAAGTACTGTACTATACCTACCAACTCTCACGCCTTAGGCGTGAGTCTCACGCCTGCGAGCTGAAAACTTTGATCTCACGCCAACTCACGCCTACGAACCAAATTCTCACGCCTGTATGGAAAATGTGAGCTGCGATAGCTCTAAATTACACATTTAAAATTATATGCAACTCCAAACATTTTCTGTAAAATGAATAAATGACGATTCTTTTCCTCGCGATTTCCGATTTTTGAAAGCAAAGACACTGAGGACGAGTCGCTGGGACACAAATCTTGTTTCAGAGGCCGCGATCTTTCTGGTCTGCGGGATGTCATCGGAAAACTTCAAACGTCTTCGGAAATCTTCGTCCATATTCGGAAATTTTCGGAAATCATCGTGACATCTTCGGAAATCCAGGCTCCTCCGGGGTAACAGGTCTCACGCCTTTGGATAAGAACACGTTGGCAGGTATACTGTACTCTACTACAGTATCAAAGAAAGCTTTCTGATCATCTCCAGCTCTGTGAGAATCACAAAATATTAAATGTAAAATGTCAAATATTGTTATGTTTTGTTAAGGACATATACTGTACCTGCACTGAACTGCCTATAGGCATTGCTCTTTGGTACAAATAAATGATTTATACTGTATTATGAGATGATATTTGTAATATATCTAGTATATTCAGATGAAATTATTATTTCATATGAAAGTATAAGAACCTATTTTAAGAATCTTGGTAGCCTAAATTTGCTTTAAGTACCATTTATGTAAGAACCTATTTAGGCTAAATCGAAAAATTCAGGTTCTTATACGCGGGCTATTACTGTATTGGTTAACGAAGCGCGATTTTTCATATTTAGGGTGTTCTTCCGGGCATGTTATCTCCAAAACGAAGTAGGAGATCCCCATTTTCTTACATTTCTGGCATTAGAAACTCATTATCGTAAAATGGTGAAAATTTCAGAAAAAAATAAATGGCAGAACGTGAACCGAGAACCTCACAAAAGTCACAGTAAACGCGTGTAACTAGCAGCCACGGCGGGAAAATTCGCGCGAGTCAAATCACGGTTGGTGCGTGATTGGCTACAATCACGTCACCCCTTATTTTGGTTGGCTGAAATAAAAGCGCGTTTCACAAGTTTCTTGTTTAAGAAACCACGACGGCGACGCCGAGAACAACGGCGATTTAAAAATGACTTTATATTTTACCTACGAATCTCATTTAGTCTGTTTCAAAACTATCTCAAAACTGAATCTGAAACACAGCGATAAATTCGAAAAAGAAATTTTAGCAATTAGCCTTCGTAGTTCACGTTGTGCAGACAACGCAGAGTTTGGTCATTTCACGTTCTTGTTTTGCAGAGGACGGCAAAGAAATCTACCAAGAACTATAACGCACGTGCAAAGCCATTGCTCTGCTCATTAAACCTTTTGTTTAGCGACGTTCCCGTTGCGGTTTTCTTAAACTCCCTATTATTTACTTACTCCGAGAGTATTACGTGAATGCATGATACAGTTGATGTGTGTGTTCATTGGCACAAGTCGCACAATGTGATTTGCACGATGCAGTAGTTGTGCCACATAGTCCACAATTGACCATTGCTTACCACTAGAGCTCTAAGTTGCTCAGTGGTTAGAGCATTTAATTGATGCACAGAAGGTCATGGGTTCAAATCCCATCTGTGAACTCAGATTTTTTCTGGGTTCTTAAGGTAGGTACAGGTCTGGGAGGCGCAGTGGCCTAATGGTTAGTGCGCAGGACTCCGGGTTCCAGCCCCGGCCGCGGGGTACTGCGCTGTGTTCTTGGGCAAGACACTTTACTCTCACAGTGCCTCTCTTCGCCCAGGTGTATAAATGGGTACCGGCGAGTTTACTGTTGGGGGTAACCCTGCGATGGACTAGCATCCCATCCAGGGGGGAGTAGAAATACTCTCTGTCGCTTCATGCTAAGGTAACCGGGATAAGCTCCGACGCAGACTTTGCCTTTTTTAGGGTAGGTAGGTAGGTAGGTAGGGTAGGTTGCCTTTATTTATGCACGATATTATGAAAGCTGTAAGCTTGTGGGGTCGTGTACAATACATTACTTAGATCTTAAAGTGGTACTACGATGAAAAAATTTTGTTCTTGTTCTCTTTCGATTCCGATTTTTTATTGGCAAGAATGCACCATGCCAATTATTGCGTTGGCAATAAGTCCGTTTTTTGAACGACGAATTGAGTTGGATTGAGAGAGCAGGATCGAGAGAGAAAATGACGTCATGTACTCACTAATTTAAATTTTTACTGTGTGAACCCAGCTAATTTGGTATGCAGAACAGCAACTTGCTTCTAAATGCTCGTGTTGCATACTAATCAGCTGGGTTCACACACTGCAAAAATAAACTAGTGAGTATATGACGTCATTTTCTCTCTCGATCCAGCTCTCTTAATGCAACTCGACTGGAGTCGAATCTGGTAATGGCGGACAGTTTAAACAAGAATTCGTCGTTCAAAAAACCCGACTTATTTCGAAAATTGAGGCGCAATAATTGGCATGGTGCACTCTTGCCAAACATAAAATCGAAATCGAAAGGGAACAAGAACATCATCATCGTAGTACCACTTTAAAAGATATATAATATAAGCTTGTACAATATATTACAATACATTACTTAGATATTAAAATATTTGTAAAATGAACTAAACAAATAATTTATGATCTTCTCTTCACACGTATCACTTCATTTATATTAGGAATTTGTTTTTATTCAAGAGTTTCTTTGGTTGTCTTATTGTTAGGCTCTTGTCCAGGCCGAGGACCGTGTGTACAGAATAGGTCAGAAGAATGCGGTTAATATTCACTACCTCGTGGCTAAAAAGACTGCAGATGACTTCCTCTGGTACGCAGTAACATTAACGCCTTCGTTTTGTGTCGATGTTTTCTGTAGATTAGAGCGAGTTTCAATTGAGTGTCGTGAAACCAAAACCAAAGTAATTACTTTGGCCAATCGCAGTGGATAGAGACAATCCAGTCAACCAATCAAAACTCGAAGTAATTACACGTAGCCGGTACAAAGCGCGGGAAACCGTGTGCCTGCGAGTCACGATTGGTTGAAAAAGTGGCGCGGGATTTTGAACCAATCACTGAACGTAGCAATGCGAAACCAAAGCAATTTGCTGATTACGTTCGACACTCAATTGAAAACCGCTCTAAAATAACTTTTTCACAAGGCTGAAAACGTTAGACAACTTTTTGGTAAAAGCCAAGTTCCTTCAAAACCAAAGGAAACTCTTTCGGTAACTATATAACTGAGTGTTTAACGTATCATAATAACAAATTTCATGGAACATTGCCTTTTACAACGCTCCCTTGGTCAATAAAGGAAAATTTGAGTTAACGTAAATTTTTGTCCTTGGAGATCACACACAGAATAGTTCTGATAAAAGGTAAGTAGGGATTAACATGACTTTTTGAGGGATTATTGTTTATTTGCGCCCGCATAGTGTCATTTGCGGCCCGATGACACTAAAAGGGTGCAAATAAACAATATTCCCGATAAAAGTCATGTTATTGTCATTATTATCAATATACAAGGCCAAATAACATCCTGATGACTAACGAATCTAATAACGTTTTCAAGAATACAGGTAATAACTTTAATACTTCGCGCTGAAATCCGGACCGATATGTTCTGAACAGGTGCAGAACTTTGCAGATGTAGCTACAATGTCTCTGAAGATAATCGCCAATGAGTTAAGAACTCATAGATAATCATAATATTTAACGAACTTACAATTTCTATTTGGTCTTCGGTGTGAAATTCCCGCAGCACTTCAGCCGAGCTAATTTTGCTCGACCGTAGGAATCTAGCGAACGATGTTTTGCTTCTTGTAAAGACGACAAGGACTTGCTTTCTTTGTTTCTTGTGGATTGTGCTTTTTCTTCTAGCCTATCTTCAAGTCCTAAATCCTTTTTTGTCTGCATTCTTCCCATTTATAACAAGTAGACCGATTTTTTTCTCTCTGAAAATTATTCGTTTTTTGTGAAACTGAACTTCAAAGCTTGCTGTTCGCTCGTACGCACCTCGATGGTTTTCCCGCCTCAAACCGGCTGAACGTAATCTGATTGGTTTAACTTCATCGTGTGAACCAATCAGCTTCAGGGTCGTTGCGACCCGCACAGCGTGTGTTTTGACTAGGCCGGATTTTAATTTGGCCGCGTGTATTGATAATAGGGAGCTTAAGCAATGACGACGGCGACGGCTAGGACGACGAATTTATATTTTACGCACGAATTTCGCAATTGCCTTGATGTATTCGGTCTGTCTGTCTTTTTCAAACGCAGTTCTTGTAGAAAATATAAGGACGGCGTTCACTTTCAAATAGAAAAACGAAAGTTTAGCCGTCGAGGTTCACGTTCTCCAAAGTACTCAGAATTTGGTCATTTCACGTTGATGTTTTGCAGAGGACGGCAGAGAAATGTACAAAAAATTATAACGCACGTGCAGAACTATTGTACTGCTCATTAAATCGTTTGTTTTGCGACGTTCTCGTTGACGTTGCCGTCGTGGTTTGCTTAAGCTCCCTGATAATGTGTGTTGACCATCAGCGCCACGGCAAGCTTTTTTGTGCTTCGCCAATTTGGATTTAGATCGGTTGACTGCCGGAGCCTTTTTCTTTATCAATCAATTAATAGACAATATTCTCAATGTTTCAATATTTTGATCTACAGGCAAGAGGAATACCAGTATTAAACAAAAATGCAAAAAAAATGTGGCAGGAGTGACAGAGAAGGCTCGAACGGCTACTCATACTCGTCACACACACATATTTCCCACCGACGCAGCACCACAGTTTCTTTAGAAACTTACCCCCTCTACACACACAAGTTGTTTACTTTCTACTATTTGCAATTCTGTTAACTTACAGACATTTTTGGCAGGAAGAAAATTAAATGATCTTCAAACTATGGACACCACTATCACTAAAGTAAAATGAAAAGCTTGTTTTTGGACCGAAGGTTCGATGTTTTTGGCTCAACGCGAATGTGGAAGTTTTGGTCAGTTTAGCGATCAAAGAAATGTGCCGGCGAGTGAGAAATATATTTATTTGTAGTTTCTCCAGTATTTCCCCCCTTTTGGTGGAAGCGAAATCAGATGGTCATCGAAGACTAAACAGAATCAGTTATGCAATGTTTTTGACAAAATAGTTAAAAAGTATTTCGCTGCAGATTGGATCTCCTGTCAGATCAATTAATCTGTGAATCTTCTCGATCACTCTTACCAAATCTTTTTGCATGTTGGCTTAATTAAGGTATTCCTCTAACCTGGACATCACTTATAAACTCCAGAGCCTTGCAACTTTCAATGCTGTTTTGGTTTTCCGGCACCCGAGCTGTAATTTTCCTCATGTTTCTTTGTATTTCAGAGCGAAGTTCCCCGCATTAGCCTCGCATTCATGTTCAGAAGGCCGTCGGAGAATACGAATATTGTCTAATTTTTGTTTGATTAATTAATTAATTAATTCAATTGCGTACTAAGCTGTTTATTGTTTGTTTTTAAGTCCATTGGTTAATTAAATTAATTAATCAATCAATCAATTAGTTGTTTTTGTTTGTTTTTCAGGCCATTGATTCAAAACAAGCTGGAAGTGCTGGGTAAAGCAGGACTTTCCGAGGATGTGTTAGATGCCGACTGCACATTCTTTAAGGTACAAAACACTGATTTTCAAAAAATGCGGAAAAGGCCTTCCATAAATTAAAGACGTCTTTTATACCCACACTGTTAGACAAGTGTAATTCTTACTTAAAGAACACGTAGGCAAGGTTTAAGCCTAGTTTATTTTATAAGCCCAATTATGGACGCATTTTTTTAATTGGTTCCTAACTATGATCTATAAGGACACACGCACTGATGACGTTTATATTTTGTTTCATTATTATATAAAACAGATAGATTCCATGTAATTCCGTAATAGATCACAGAAGACATCAAAATGTGGTAAGAACGTCAGTGACACACTCGGCTATTGCCTCGTGTGCCACGTTTTTGTTCTTACCATATTTTGACGTCGTCAGTGAACAGATGATCAGTGAACAGACGCACGGCAACATGGAATCTATTTGTTAACAAATGAATAGAGGGGGTAAGTTTCTAAAGAAACTGTGGTGCTGCGTCGGTGTGAAGTATAACAATATAATTTGGTTTTATCAACTAGGCTGTTAATAGGGTATTAACATGACTTTTTGAGGGATTATTGTTTATTGGCGCCCGCGTAGTGTCATTTGCGGCCCGAGCGCGAACAATAAAAGTCATGTTAATGTCATTAGAGAGATTAAGCATGACGTTATACGGCAAACGGCAAACGCGAGCCTGCCTTTCATTTTGTTACCTTTTTATCTAATTCTCAAATAAATCTCTCAGAAAAATAGGGAAAAATTCACTTGTTCACAACAAACACGAACCGGCTTATTTCCGCGCACAAACGCATGACGGCCAACTACAGAAGTTGAATTTTTGCCGTTCGCGGGAAAAACAAACGTCATGCTTAATCTCTCTATTATTATCAATATACAAGGCCAAATAACATCCTGATGACTCACAAATTTAATAACGTTTTCAAGAATACAAGTAAGAACTTACTTCGCGCTGAAAATGTTATAACTGTAAAATCCGGACCGATATGTTCTGAACAGGTGCAGAACTTTGCCGATATAGCTACAAAGTCTCTGAAGATAATCGTCAATGAGTTAAGAACTCATAGATAGTCATAATATTTAACGAACTTACAATTTCCAGTTGATCGTCGGTGTAAAATTCCCGCACTACTTCAATCAAGTGAACGACGTTTCGCTTGTAAAGACAACAAGAACTTGCTTTCTTTGTTTCTTCTGGGTCGTGCTTTTGCTTCTAGCCGATCTTCAAGTCTAAATCCGAATTTTTTGTCTGCATTCTACCCATTTATAACAAGTAGACCGATTTTTCTCTCTGAAAACTATGCGTTTTGTGTGAAACTGAACTTCAAAGCTTGCTGTTCGCTCGTTCGCACTTCGGTGGTTTTCCCGCTTCAAACGGTGTGAACGCAATCTGATTGGTTTAAATTCATCGCGTGAACCAATCAGCTTCAGGGCCGTTGCGGCCCGCACAGCGTGTGTTTTGACGAAGCCGAATTTTAATTTGGGCGCGTCTTTGTAGTCTTTGTAGTGTCAAGAACAACGTCCATTATCTCTTTTCCAACTGTGCAGTGCGCACGAGCATAGTTATTAGCGGCATCTTCTTTGCCACTGAAATGTGCAATTGCTTCGACAAACGCGGCTATCCTGCTTCTGTTGTGCAAGCGGGCCATCATCGCGCCCAACAAATTGATCGACAGTCAGCACTACAAACGTCACAGAGAGAAAACAATGATAGAATTCCATTCACCCTCACAACTAACCTGCACCCTCTGCACAGTTTACAGCTTTCTTCTTGTTGTTTTTGTTTAGGATCCAAAACAGCAGACGTTGTTTTCTTTTGTTGAGTCATTCGTGGAGGATTACTCGGCCGCGAACTCCTCACAATTGTTCGAAACTGTGCCCTCCACATCTTGTAACAATAATCTGGGCTTCAAAACTGATGCGAATGCTGTTACTATGGAAACAAATAAATCGCAGGATTGCCATTCTGCAAGCGGAAGTGAAGCAAAAAAACGGACAAAACCCGAGTGCGATGCTTCAGAGACCGGAAGTGATTTTGCTGGTGCGATTGATGAGAATTTTGACTGGTTTGATGGCCTGCAAGATGACGATCTCTTTGCTGATGGAATACAAGATGATATTACTAGTGATAACAATGGAAAGCACACTTCAGAGCCCTCTGCTAAGAGATACCGGCGGTGAAAGCCTGCAATGCTGTGGAGTGATCAAAGGTGGTCAATTTGCCGACAATTTTTGTGATCGGATATATAATGTTTTGTCCAAATGAAAGGAAAAGCTGAATACATATTAGTTATGAAACACTCTCGAGTGGTAAGCCATGGAATACCCCACGAGTGCACGCTCGTCTTTTAAGAAAATACAAGCGACAAGAGGGATATTCCATGGTGTTCCACGAGAAATTGTTGTATAACTATTTTATACCATGTCGCAGGAAATGCAATTGTGAAAGGTTACGATGCAGTGGCGCTCTCTCACAAAGTTTAGTGATCAAACTTGTGCCAGCAAATTTTCGTAACACTCCTGGCACCTACAGTGTTGAAGAATCCCAGTCAAGTTTAGTTCGTCTTCAACGCAGGCGACTGATAAATGCTTAGAAGACATTTTAAAATTTCATAGAAATACCTCGAAGTTGAAGCGGACAGCAAAGACATATTTGGTGTAAACCGAACGGGAGTATAATAAATATTAAAAATCTTTACTTGAATGAATTATGTTTAGCTAATGATGCATGGTACAGTCAACGGGAGTTTGGACAAAGTACTGAGGATTCAGGGTTACAATGTTATCGTTCTTTTAAATTCATGAAGTTTGTTTTGAAATAGAAAACCCACCTTATCTATTTAAGGAAAATCAAGTGTCCGTGAAACATCATCTAACTGCAATTCAGATTCAATTTTTCTTTGGACAAAAATTCATCTTATAAATTTTGAAGCTCGTCAGTGATCAAAACCGTGTCAATCCTTATTGCTTTGTGATCAACTACTACCTCTGGGATTTTTTAACTTAGTAAACTGTTTGAAACCGTGCAGCACATCAGAATACAGGAAATACGTCATTCAACAAATTGTCACGTTGACCATATATGGTCATCAATCTGATCATAGCCTTCTGAATTTTTCAAAAGGCTGCAACCCCCTCCCCCCTCCCTCGGCTCGTATGCCTATGGGAATCTCAACCAAAACATGAAACTAAGACTGGGATGGGAAAAGCATAGGCTGGGAAATGGGATTGGGGCAAAATTTTAGCCGAGAAATGGGATTTATAGCCCCTATACGCCAAATATGAAACACTCAAACATGTCCGATATTAAAATTATGCCATTTCGTCACCAAAACCGATGCTGAAGTCAACTGGCAGGAACTGTTAATTAACATGCAAAGGTAACAAATATAATACTTCTCGGATTAATTAGTGTTACAACAACGACCTGCAATTGACATATGAGTTTGAAACGGAGATTGCGTCCTATCTCTATACCTCGCTAAATAATGTACTGCTATCCGCTGTTAATCGTCTGGAACGTCTCGTCCCATTTGTATTCTTAAACTGTGTTAAACGTCTTCGTCCATTATTTAAATTTTAATCAGCTGTCGAGGCACTCGTTGACATTTGGCACAAGGACGCGAAATACAGATACTGCATTTACTTGACTGTATTGCTTTTATCTGATCATCATTCTCGTAAATATAAGCAAGGAAATTGCGTAGCAGCCACAAACTGGCAATGTAAACATTTAGTTCCTTAAATTTACTATTCAAATTAGTAACAAGTTCATCAGAATTGGACAATTTCTGAAGGAAAAGATTATTTGAAGAAACTATGTTGTGTCAGTTATCTGTCCATACAATGGTTCGCGAGCATGCGAGCACAGAGTTTTTCTTTGCGAGCACAAACGCTAGCATTAGTTATTGAGCACGAGTTCCAAAAAGAATAAACTCTTTAAAAAAATATTCAAGCACGAGTAATCGAGCACGAATTTTTTTTTGCGAGCTCACTGCAAAATAGGCCATTTCCGAGTTTCTCATTACCTCTGTTCCAAAACGAGTCTAAGTGCGTGACTATTCATATGAAAATGAAGGTATAGGTAAAACACATTTTCATATGAATGGTTTCGCACTTAGACTCGTTTTGACGCCGAGGCAAAAGAGTACTCGGAATGTGGAAACGAAAACTGCATAGGACCGCGAACGATAATGCCGCTATCTTACGTAGGATCTGCAACAGACCTAATCAGCCAAAAATAAAATTAAACTGTAACATACACAAAACTGCAAGGCTGATACTACGTGAAAATTGAATGGCCAATTTCAGGACCATCAATGGGCTCATGTTCTGTGTAAAAGTAACAATAACATCCTATTGTATCACTCTCTTGTACAAGATGCAAATGACTCCTTTGTTTGTCGTTTTGCTTCTGTCCTATGCATTATGACGTCAGCTGTGCCGTTTTACATGGATCATAAACCCATCCATGACCAAAGATTCATCCGTGTTAGTCAGTGTACCTTTTTCAATACTTAAAAACAATGAAATGTTTTTCAAGCGATTTTCATATCTCTAGAATGTTTCTTAGTTTTGTTTTATGGCAATACATTCTATGCTTCGCTTTTTCATACTTGCCCCAAACAGTAGTCCCCCTAACGGCAGCAGGCATCAGCGCAGACGCATGGCGGCCTGGGCCTAAATTGTATTAATTAAGTTAAAGGGAGAAAATTGGTTATAACTTTCGAAGCATCAAAACGCACAAAACATTGCTACCGTCAAAACGGTCGCACAGCAATTGGTGTAAAACATTTCAAATAACTTCCGTGCTATGGGTTTGTGCGCCGCTTTGGCAAATTTTAAAATGGTTTCTGGAATTATTTGGCACCGGACCAGCAAATAGCAAGAAAATTGGCCATTAACCAGATGAAAGGCAGGTCAAATTATTAAATTTACAGTACACCATTCTGTGGTTTATGTTTGTGCATTCATATTTCGTTGGCACAAAAATTAATAACAAAAGACTGAAGTTCCGCAAACACATCGCTGTTAAGGCATCCTGTAGCCGAGTAGCGGGCGAAGGAACAGTTGCTCGAGAGGCGAACAAATCTGGACTATTTATTTTCTAAGGTAAGCCTGTGTTTCGCGGACTACCGTTTGTGGATTTTTAGACTAAATTAGTTATGATTATGCAGCGAATTATTAAGATTTTAAGCAGAGTTCAGATGCTGATGATAAACAAAATACACTGGTGTACTTTGTTACGCCCAAAAGCCGCGATGATACACGAACGCTTCTCGCAACTATTAGCATGAAACTAAGCAATTGCACTCTGCCCCGCGTCTATCGTCGGGTAAAAAGCAAGATGCAGTTGGTCCAGGTTTTGATATGTTTAGAAGATTGATTCTACCAGACCGACTTTACCTGTTGTCGAAGAGGTAGCCAACTTACGTAACTCTTAACTTATAAGCTTGGTTCTCAACATTCATTGTATAGCTCGCTTGAATTACTGCCACGTTCGTTGGTTTTATATATTTCAAAACGTTACAATTTTAAGCGGTGGGTGAGGAAAATGTTTTCCAGTATTGTAGCGGACCAGTTGATATTTTGTTGCGTTTTGTAATGTTGTACATAATTACGAGTGAATCGGTTCCTTTTTTTAATACTTCGTGAGTGTACTACGTGAAAATCATGTTATTATGCTAAAGAGTTATTGCATTTTTTTCAACATTTGAAATGAACGTATAGGCAATGTTTCGTCTTCATGAGACCATGGAATTAAAATAATTTAAATTTCTCTTGTAAAGATTCGAGCCATTAACTGGCAATGAGCAAAATTCTGCTCACAAGCCCGGCGTTCAACACGGCTTTAAATTTTAATATTTCAAGAAACATTTTCATGATTTTGTATAGTTTGGAACTGAGCATTAATTTTAGTACGAAGAACCGAGGAAATGCTTTCAAACCCACACCTAACACCTGTTGAAACAATTTTGGGACCTGTTGATATTCATTTAGATTGAAATAACATAGATATATGTAAGCAAATGAATTTTTCCTTAATACATAATTGCAGAAACTATCACTTGGCAACAAAGCTTCGCTCAAAGTTGACGTCAAGTTATCAAGATATGCACCTTTCCTTTTGATATAGTAATTGTATCCGTCGTCATGTTTCTTCTTGTAAACTATAACTGAGGACGCCTTATTAACATGAGCTACACAGTTTCCTTTAGGCCTCCTCGCCATTGTTACCCTTATTCTTTCTGTTTTTTTTTTTGTTTTCTTTATAATTATAATGTTATCTATGGTGTGGTAAATAATGTTATCTGTGGTGCAAATAATGTTATCTGTGGTATGGCAAATAATGTCAAAAAACATGTCAAAGGTGCCAGGCAGCAAATCTCGTATTCGTGCTTTGTCAACTCGTCCGCCCAGCGTTTGAGGTGCAAAAGTCTACATAGTTATGTTATATCATGAAATATGAACCGTGCTAAAGCTTTTGCAGTTAAGGTACCTCAGTGTTTGATATTAGTGTAGCGTTTCATAGTCTACCATGAATTGCCTCTAGCTAACGTTTTAATATGCTGCGGGGCGATCTAATGCAACAATTACAAGCTAAGTTTCAAGTAAAATGTTATCAAATTCGCTATAACACTAGTCATGATTTACAATGTTTAAACATGCTTTGTCGCTGCGTTCGCAATGTTCTCTTGACGAAACATACGCTTTCAGTCTTAGTCCATAGCCTAACTTGTTTTATTTATTTATTTTTTTTTTCATTTTTCGGTCAGTGTAGAATGTTTTGCAAAAAAACCAGTAATGTTGCTGTTAGTAACCTTCGATAACGTATAGCGTAAACTCTGCTGATATGATTGATAATCAGGGTCTCCACCAGTCAAATCACTTTCCAGTGAACTGCGCCGGCCATCACTCCGAAATGTCAAAAGTCGAAAGACATAATGGTATAACTTTGTTGAATTGACGATCAGGTATAACTGTCCACTTAAGTTAAGGGCATTTGACTTTTGCAGGCATAATATTTCGTAAAATAGAAACAGCTGGCAGGCGTTTTCAAACTCTTCTCTTGTATCTTAGATAGATCGCGTTAAAAGCTATCACAAATTTTAAGCTAAATGCTCTTTCTTTAGAATAATTCCGTCTGTATCGACTGAATCTTTAGTTGATATTCTTGGCGCATCTCGCGAATGAGCGAGGCTACCTATTGTTAGTATATTCTCAGCTCCGACTATTGCATTTCTAGCTTTTTGATTGGCTAAAAAACTCCAACTATGAGCCAATAGTCGGAGTTTTACGTCATATGGAAAATAGGAAGTTGTATGCTCTTTCCGGACGCTTTGTAAAATTGTGGAAATAAAAATCGGCGGCAAAACCCGGTTTGAGAATTTACTAAAACAATTATTCCATTCGCCCTTGTTGGATATGAAGTGATTATAACCAACTCGCGCTAAGCGCTCGTTGGTTATTTTATCACTTCATATCCAACGCGGGCTCATGGAATAATTGTTATATAATTTTAATTTACGTTGAAACGAACAATGCATCGAATTAATATTCCCTGCGACAGTATCCTTTTGAATCTCGTAAATCAGCCGATAGAACAAGGAACGTGATTAAATGGGACGTTATCATATCATAACGTTGTTTTTGACTAATTTTATCAACTGAAAAATATGTTGCAAATAAGGTGAAGTTATCTCAGTTTACCTAAGACAATCAATTTAATTAAAAATCTGATTAGAACAAGTTTCGCGAGTCTTTATTGGTTCTACAACAAACCACCTGTTGAGTTCTGTGTTGAGTTATTTTAGCTGTTTTAGAATTTTTGGCCGGCTTTGGATCAAAAGACAATTTGTCAAAGGTCGCTCATCTCAGAAGGTTGTAGTATAATTGCTGTACCCGTTATAGGCACTCATAAAACTTCATTAAAACTTCACCGTATCGCCTCATACCTAAGGCATAGAACTTAGTTCCTTTCAGGATTCATTCAGATCACTTCACCAGATTTTACTTGATGTAGTCAAGAGTAATTTCTAAAATAAGCCCATTTTACGCATCGAAGAAACCGTTTTGTTATATTTACAAACGCATCGATAGACGTTTTTCAAAATCTTTTGATCGGCTGCAGCGCCGGGGATTTGCCGGCGCCTTTGATACATCATGATCCGAGAGATCTCGGATCACTGATCGTGATCTGGATTATCCCAATGGAACGCACCCGTACGGATTTTTTCACTCTTGGCAATCGTAAAAGGTAGGATGTTTGCGGCTAAGACTAGTTTAATCACTTTTCAACAGCAATAGATTGAAATAAAAGTAAAATTATCAGTTGGATTATTTTAACCATGTGAAAAGCTAGTTCCTTACCAAACATTTACCCTGTACCGTCGGATTTAATCAACCCGCGGTCGATGCTTCTGTTTTAAAAATCTTCCAAACATTTTTTCACAAGAAAATCGAATAACTGTCGAACTTTCCATGGAATTAATTCCATTTTTTCAAAGCTAGCCTGTAAACTCAACATACGATGTATTAACTCAAAACGAAAGCGCCAATGCCACTTTTGCCGATTGAGAAATATAATTCAGCGCGTGGAAAATATGTAATATTTCCAAGTTCCACCAGAGGATCAAATGACCGTCAAGTTTTGATGGAATGAATTCAACCAGTTTCAAAAACTGAACATACAACGTATTAAACCGTTACACTGTTGATTCCCACAGTGAAGGGTTCTCCCCTATATCGCATGAATTAATTTATTAATATTCGAAACTTGAACAGATGTGTCTAAATAGCCGCCAGCGAGGCAATGTTTTGAAATTACTAAATGACCAGCGGCCAGATATTTTTGTAAAATTCTACAAAAACGAACGTTCAGGCGATTGTAACTACATTATCTTATTAACTTTATATAAATGCTAAATGCTTCCACTACTGTTTTGCTAAATATAATCCTGAACCCACGTTTTCTTGCAGTTGCCATTCATGTTTTCATGGTTGCTTGCGGTTTGTTTCATTCATGTTTGCTTGCGATTAGCTTTTAAGGTGGCCGAACACAGCGCAGCATTTGCCTTCTATTCCAAAACCGTTGAACGTTTAAAAGATAGACTTTCGAATTTTGATAGCTACCCTGACGTGTGCGCTATTGCCATGGTAACGTGACTGGATACAAACATCAATTTATTTGCGGAAAATTCAGTCGTTAGATTTTCTCTATCATTTCCCTGAAACAAACTTGTAACAATACTTACATCTACTGATATTTTAACAAACCGATTTTTAGCTCTCCGTCCTTTAAGGATAACTCCATTTTACAATTTCCTCTGTTAAATTTTAGAATTTTTTGTAATAACCTACTTGTATCGGGATCTGCCCTTATACTCTTCATTTACAAGTTAAGCCGATCAGATCTTTAATTGATCCAAAGTACACCAAAGGGGCGGATTATATTCAGGAATTTTTGATACGGGGGTGCTGTCGATGCGAGAATTTCAGCGTCAAACACGTAGTAAAAAGAAATCGGTTTGGGAAGGGGGGATCCGGACTCCGCGACCCTCCTCCTGGATCCTCCAGAGCACCAGTTGGATTATCGCACACGGTTGCTTGCTAAACCTTTAATTTTCCTTTTCTCAAGTGCTTAAATTAACAGCTTGATTACATGAGCCGGGCTAGCCCCGTTATACAGCTGGCCCGGTTAGCCGAGCTGGCCGGTTAGCCGGGCTGGCTGGGTTTGTCGGCTCACCGGGCTAGCCCAGTTGTTATGTAATTGCGCCAAGATCTCGGTAAACTGAAACAAGACCGGCTCATGTAATCATTAATCAGGTCCTAAGTTGGGTACATTAACGCTCTCTTCGTCAAGGTGTACAAATGGATAGCAGCGAATTTACTGCTGTGGCTATCCCAGTGCAAAGGATTAGCATCCCATCCAGGGGGTTCAGTGAAATACACCTTGTCGTTTCATGCTAAGGAAACCGGGATAAGCTCGATCTCCGGTCTGTGGACCTGTAGGCTCTTGCAAAGAATTTACTTCAAGTGCATCACTCCTGACAAGTTAGCCTGCAGAACAGCCGATTTTTTGCGGCATTATTTAATTTTGCCCTTAAGTTGCCTTAAGGCGCAGAGCGCGAACACGAGCACAAAGCGCGGTGGACTCAAAAGTAAATTTTATTTCAAGTTCGAAAAATGTACTGTATTTTAGACGGAATTTCGTGAGAATTATGTAAACGTATTAACAAATAGTGATCACAGTCTGTTCAAAACGATTTGATACATGCAAATGAACTCAACATCGCGTCCCATTTCTACAGGTACCACCATCAGGCATATTTATTCATAGGATTATCTTGTAATTGTTTTGCTTCCTAAGAAATTAAATATGTATATAGAAACCGACAATGCTTGAAGCTATGTCACATTCATTTCCGATCTTACTTCTGTATGCGAAAGCAAACAACTAAACCGTCTCAGGGTACGTAACAAAGTTGTATTTTGGATTACAACCGTCCCGGTGCGCGCGACTAGCTTGCGTTTGACACCGGAACAGCTAAGAAAACTGCCGCAACAGGTTGCCATCTAAAATTGTCGCTTTATTAGCGTCCATTTATAAGCCGATTTTGTTAAAAGCATCCAGTTTCTAAGCAAGGAAACATTTTAGCTAAGCAATTCTTGTCTTCGATGGAAAAGAGTTGAGGACGAAACTGCCGTTGTTTTTTTTCGGCACCGGTTCATAGTTGTTGCACAATGTATGCTTATATATTATAATTCTGTTTTTAATAACGATTTATGTAATACCTTTATTCTTTCAGAACAAAGGTGACAGGACTTGAAATCACCTGAGTAAACTTAAATTTGGAATGTAAAGAAAAGGAGGCGAACCCGGAGTTGTCGCAAGCTTTCGACGCCACGTATATCACACGACAAGTGGTGTAACTCGAGAAGACGATTTCTGTTACATGTGCCTAGCCTTCGAACTCTGTTCATTGTTGCTGTGTTCGTCCGTCTTCAAGTAAATTGCTTCACTTAAACTTCCTGTAACCTGACAACAACAGGAATAACGTAAAATTGAAGGTAAATATGTGGCATCACGTAGTTCCTAACTCGACAGATGCTTTCAAGCTTGGTTTATATTAAAGCGAAGAAGGAGCAGTTTAGATAAACAGCTCGAGGAGTCAGTGGCTGGACTTGGATGGTTTATCCCCGGCGTGCTCTCCTGACCTGGACGTGGAGGCGATTTTTATCAGTTTCAATTCTTGTAGAATCAAAACAAACTTTCATCTAAAGTAGATCAGTGTAGTATGGCCTGTTTCGATTTTCAATTGAAGAGATTATTTATTTTGGTTTCGTGGTGGACGGTGTGCGGTCTGTGTGTTGCAATGGGCGACGAACGTAACGAACTTGGCAGCGACTCCTCATCGGGAATTGATGATGTCCTTAATAGAACGGTATCTTTAAACGGTGCTAGCGAATATTATTTAGCGATGATATTTCACGATTACTCGGATAACACCACGGCGAAAATTCGCGCTGCAAGATTTAAAGATCTGCTGCGTGATTTGAATCTTGGAAAGAAGGTTTCCTTAACAACAACATTGTCATCGCAAGAATCCTCGAAAAGTCGCCACCGTCGACATGCAAGAAGTTATGAGCACAATGCGTTTGAAATATCAGCGCAGCGAAGAAGACAAAGGCGTCGAAGCAGGGACGGTTCCAAACAAGAAGAAAACCTGCAGCTTAATTTTGTGCGCCATGGTAGTCCCGCGAGACCTCGGGACAGGAATCGGCGGAGCATGGATGTGGTGGATCGTTATGACACTCAAATAGAGGTGAGAATTTTTTTGTCTGCCATTTTTCGCTTAGCAAGCTTTGTGTTTTGACTCCATAAGAATGTGTACTACTGTAATTGATTCTTGTTTATGTTTGGGCAAGTAGAACGAAACTTGATATTCCGAGAACTAAACTATTAAAGTATTAAATTGAATTCTGAGTTCACTGTGTGACTCGACACGTGTCATTATTAAGAATAAACCTTAATTATAACGGGTTCTTTTTTTTTTAAATGAAAGGTAAAGAATACTGAAAGGTATGCAAAAAATAATATATATGTTACCCTCTGAATTTCATTTCATAAGACAAGGTGAAGGTCATCACTTAGTGACTCTTCTGATGGAAACGTGAGCTTTTGAGAATCGCCCTCGCTAATCAGGCTTAAACCAGACTAAAACGGTTGGAATCGCAGCATAATAAACAGTACTACGGAAATGTACAAAAGTACACAAAAACAAAGCTTTCATTGGAATGGATTTAATCGGTTTGCCTCTCTAATGTAAAATAAAAATGACATGATTATGCGAAAGATAATCATGACATTCGCCTGAACAAAGGCCAAACTCGTTACTGGTAGATTACCATGGAATGCTTAGCGGAGCAAATATCTCGAGCATCAATCTGAGGCCGGATATATTTCAGGTATTCGCCGGTAGGTATTCGCTTTCGGTAAGTTATGCAAAAGGTCTTAGTAGATTTCTTACATTTTCTCGTGAATTCACCTTGAGAGAAACTGTTTTTTGGCCAGGGTTCATTACGCCTCACGTACGGCATATTAAAGCCCAACATTGAACATTCTCCAATTATGTTTGTAGTCGAAGCGGTCATATACTTGGTTCTTAATCAAATGTGAAATCTATTTGGAGCAGTACTTTCATATGGCAGACTGTTCATCATAGCTTTTTTACAAGTTCTAACTTAAAAGCCGGGAAAGAAAACAGCCGTTTGCTTGATAGTAAAAGGTGCACTTTTGATCACAATATTTTGAAAAATAAATTTCTATTTGGATGTTTTTTCATCGTTAAATTTGAATACTTGTAGTGGGTAAAACCCCGAAGATTTAATCATCAGTTCGTGCCCTGACGTTGTCCTTTGCATGACACATTTGTGAATAATAACCTGACCTTCCCTGTACTTAATTCGACAAGAACCAGAAAACCTCTCGAGTATTTTCAAGTGGTTTTTAATTCAACAAAACTCCGCTGTAAACGGAACCCAGTTTATTACTTTCCACTCACGAGCATATTTTCGCTTTACATAGTCTACCCCTTATCATACATGCGCTTTTAAAAGATTAATTGGTCGACAACTGTGTTTATGTGTTAATTAAGGAGAAAAACCTGATAATGCTACAAAGGCAGACTCACTGATGATAGATGGCTGTAGTTCGGTGTGTGCCCGGACAGAGACTCTTGGGAATAAATTTTATAGTTTCTTTATATATTGAAACCTCTAAGAGTAAGGTATGTTTTCAAAGAAAACTTCTGAAATAAGAAATTGATGAGATTGACTTTCGTTCGGGACGCGACTTGACCAAACCGCTACCAGTTATCATTCATCGGTACAAGAGTCTACCTTTTAGTCATCCCCTCCCAAATGGACTCTTTTGACTTATAAGGATGTTAGTTTTTCAAAATTTCCAGTGTCGTGCCAGTCACTCTTAAGCGCGCCTCCGCGCCGAAGTGTGCCATTACTGTTTAGAAAGGCGTCTCAGCGAGCGACATACAAGCCGGTTTGGAGCCTGATCGAACTGCAAACTTTAAACAAAAACGACCCAGTTTTAAGAATGGGGAACACTAGACACAACGAAAAGACCAGTTGCCAGTTTGGAGTTATGAATGGCCCTTCAAAATTTTGCAGTGCTAGCAAAATTACGCTTCTGCTTGGAAATGCACGCAAAATTTTAGAGGTTTCTCGTTTATTGGTGCTCTCAAATGTTTTACAAGTGCTCGCATGCTCTGTTTTTAGTGAAGGTAGTTTTTGGCAAAGCGCCTCTTGTTCGTTAAGCTAAAAAGAAACACTGTGCGCGCACATTCGCAAAGAACACCATTCGACACCATATTGTTAACTATATGTGTAGAATCTAACTGGATCGCTAGTTATTGATTGTTGTTGGGGATTAAAGATGACATTTCCTTATTTATTTGAGAATATTCATCAGTATGCATTTTGTGTAAAAAAATTCGATTCAATTCGCGAAATATTAATAAAAAGGTTTTCAAATCATGTGATACTAACGTCTCGTACATTTCGATTGTCACTCTGTATAGATGCCAGTCGTCCCCCCCACCGCCGTGGAAAAAAACATCAATCTTTGTTTTGCAACGAAATGCAAATCCATAAAGAAAAAAGTAAACAGCCATGCTTTTTTTAATTTTTATTTATGCAATATCAAAAGACATGAAGAATCTGAATGTAGCAGGTACAAAAAGTCCGTCCAAAGACGAGGAAAATTTGTTGCATCTCATTTTTTAAAAAAAAAAGTACAATGCGGCAACGCGTGCAGTGTCAAAGCTTAATTACCTCATTACCATAATTACAGTTACAGAGAATAATACATGGGTGTGCGGAGATATGAAATTTCTCTTCGAGTGGTCAACTCGATATATCTCACGAGTGAGCGCAACGAACGAGTGAGATATCGAGTTGAACACTTGTTTGACGAAGTTGTTGACAATTATCCGAAGATTTCCAAAGATTCTAAAAATGTTGTCCGAAGGTCCCACGGACGTTTCCGAATATTTCCGACATTTCCGAAGATTGCCGAAGGTTTACGAAGATTTACAAGGTTTTGCCGAAGACTTCCGAAGTAGAACCGAAGATGTTTCGGCTGTACACCAATAAATTGAAGTACAGTACGTAGGGTCCAACATGTTATCAAACGTGAAGTCATTGATATCATCACACGTAATTATAAAATTGTCGTAATTTTGCACGTGTTAATTCTGGCATGACAAATTTTGCGCCGCTATATGCTAGTTAACTTTCAATGAAAGCCGAAAATAAAAAATAAAAGCCAGATAAGACACACAAACTGAGGTTATGACTAATCACTGAGCAGTGAAATTAAGTTTCTTTGAGTTCTTCTCGGGGAGAAAACTTGGACACGAAACCGCGCGTTGTACACAAAGTCAGTTTGAGGTGCATGGCGCGCCTCAAAACGCGATCCATTCAATAGAAAACAATCCTTATTCCCCTCCATTATTCTTAAATATCTCTGTTAAATTTAAGCGGAATCGTCTTTCAAACGTTCCTGATATAAAGCTTTTTAAAGTAACACCCCTAGCAATATTTTGCCTTATAATCTACTAACTATGATTTAAGCAATAGAGGACTTTTGACGTGTTTACGTAGCCTCATCTAAACACGAGGGGGTTTGGGAGAATTCGAGACAGTTATGCAAGCCCTGCGTCTCGGGTTTGCACAACTGTCTCGAATTCTCCCAAACCCCCTCCTCGGGCTTGATAAGTGCATTATTGTTTCAGTCAAAATGCCAGGTCATTAATTGCGTTGTATTCTGAACTGAAGAAAAGACAGTATGTAATACTGAAAACATTCTTTAAGAAACGTCACTTGAGTGCAAAGGTTGCTTTACGTGTCTTTCAAAACTGCTATTAAAAATTAGTTTCTTGTAAAACAATATCTGTACTTAAGACACGCACCTCGTGTGACAGGCTAGGATGACTTTTCTGTCGCTGCTTCGGAAGATTTTTGCTTGTTTAATTTTGGACGCACTGCACATGGAAAGACTTGTCGCATTGACCTGTATAGTGGCCCATTTGAAAGAGTTTTTGCGGGATTTCTTAAAAATACATTTCGTTTTTTAAATAAAAATACAAAAAAAAAATCGTTTTCGTGTCATTTTCTTTGCTTTTATACTTTTTTCTGGCTATTTGTATTTTTAATTTTTTGTCATGCTTAGTTAGTTTTTTATTTTTATTCTTTTTATTTTATTTTTATCACCTGGTGTGTTCGGTGGTCTTTAAATTAAGTAAAAACCACGATTTCCAAAGAAATTTCAGTCGCGATCGCTTCTTCGAAATTTCTATATTTTTTATAGCTTGTATGATCTTGTTGTGTATACAATTCCGAATAGCAAGATTAAAAATATGAATTATTGAAGAATTGAAAAAAGAAACGTTTTGGCATGCAGTCAAACAACAAGAGCGGTACACGAAATATGTTTTCAACCGTAATCACTATTTTGCAGCAAAGACTTGCAGTTTCCTCTTTGAAATCTTTTTCGCGCACGTCGTTTTGTATAACATTGGCGGTTTTCTTGTTTATAAGCAAACTTAGATACATTTTATACGATCCGATATTATATGTTAATAAACGAGTTTTGGCAAAAAGTCAAACGAATTTCATAGGGTATGCATATTAGTTTTACAGAACGCCCATGCACTTTCCACACCCCCAACACATTCTCTTTCAAGAGAAAAGTCTTCCTTGGAAAGTGAGGTATTTAGTTGTATAGTTAGCCTAAATGTTCGCTTCTCAATTTTATTGGTACGGAATTGTTAATTTGCACTTCCCTAAAAATGTGTTTTGATAGATTATGACATGGTGCTGTGTTTTTTTCTGCCATCTCTTAATTATAAAATTATAAGTCTATGAAACATAACGGAAGGTAAAAGCCGTTTTTTTTTGGGGGGGGGATGGGGGTTAAATATCCATGATTCCCCGGTATACATCACTGTTTGAATTATCATGTGATTGAATTTAGCAACGAAGAAGAAACGGCTTTGTGTATGATGAAGAAAAGCGTTTCTACATAAATTCGTGTATAAGAGAAAGACCATTGTGATATTGTTGTCCGTTTTTTGTTTGTTCCGTGTCCCGCAGATTGTTAAGGGACAGTTAAAAGTTAGTTTAATTGCTTAAAAAACCCATACATATAAATTTAATAAGCAGATGGTGCTAGGGCGTTGGACGTAGATTCCACTTTAGTTTACATGTAATTCTGTCAAGTCATTAGTTTTGTCAGTACACGGCAAAGTAAAAGGAATTTTTGTTATGAATTTGTAGTTTGCTTTGTGTCGGCGCAAATTTAGAATTTTGTCATCTTGTGTTAGTAATTTAAATTACGATTATAAATTTTTGGATGAAATAGTGACTATATTTTTGGTAATCATTCAATTGTCCGTATAGTATATTGATCGACAAGGTGGGACATTCAAATGGTTTTTGGCACGCTATATGCATGAAACATGTACGAAGCTCGAAAAATGTTGTTACACATTTGCATTTATTGCAGTGTTTAACAGATAAGGAGTTGATGAGCATTCATGGTGTGAGTCAAGCAGAAGGATTAAGCGAAGACGATTTCGTACGAATTTGTCCGTCTTTAATCCGTCAACTCCAGGAGGAAGCATGCATTGAAGAAAAATCTGAAAACAAAAGGATGGAAGTGGAATCCAGCAGAATGCTACACAGTAAGTGTTTGACAGGTTAACATGCAGCCAGAAACTTTTATTAATGCCTTCGACGCCATGATATTGGAAGAATTTTAGGCTCTTGGACGAGGGCGACTGCGAGGACGAGATTTGTCTTTTCAAGTCTGATTTGCGTATAAAAACCTTCAGTTTACATTTTTTCAGCAGCCAAGATTCCACGGTTACACTCTTTTTCTTTTATAAGAACCTTTTTTATAAGAACGTTGAGGCTGAAATTAACCAAATTTTTAAGAACGTATTTAGAACATTCCCCAGGCTGAGACTCGATTAAGAAAGTTTTTTATTTGCTCACTGTATATTAAAATGTTGGTTAACGGAAGCTTTGCTGCACGTATTGCATGTGAACTTTTTCTGGGTTTTTTCCCCAAATTCCTTTAAATTTATGTACCGTTGCAAACCTCTATGTTCAATGCTATTTCTAAAGCCAAATTTAACCAGAGTTGGTTGGCGAGACATCTCGCACGTGGCATCAGAGCAAGTCGTGCAAGTATGTTCAAGCAACTTTATACCATATCTCAGCAAGCAATGCACTTTTATAGGTTTCCTGGTCACCTCCGCATTAATTTATTGAAATACTATACCATATAAATTTAAGAACATCTTTAAGAACGTTTACAGCCTCAAATGGCAAAAAATATGAGAACGCTCAGCCTCAGCTACAAAGTTAGACGTTCTTATATAAAAAAAAGAGTGTATTTCATTTAAGGCAATTTTAACATTAATTTCGATATAAAGTAATTAGAAACTTAGTTTTGCCATTTTTCGCTAAACCTCGTACTAGAACAACGGCGGCAAGCGCGTTTTCCCACCGAAATGACTCTGGTTCTCTCGCGCGCACTGCGCTGTGTTGAAAATCTTGTTCTGCACTGTGTTGAAAGTCGTCTTTTTGGGGCGTGGTGCACCCGTTTTCAACTTAGTCTGTCGCAACGAAGCAGATCGTGATGTTTAGTCATTTTTCAGTAAGTGCAATAACGAAGGAACATTGCATTAATATTTTACACCTAACTCTCTTTTTTAACGGGCACCTTTGTAAGACAAACACCTCTATAAGACTGGCAATAGTGTTGGTCATGCGCGCCGTTTTTCAGTCATTTTGCTATATCTTAACTCTCTATGACTCCTCTGTAACACGGACAGTTGCTGCCGGTCTCGATGGTGTTCATTTTAGAGAGAGTTGAACGTATCATGTTTGCGAAATACCATGAGAAACATTTTTGTCCAACTATGATTTTACAAGTATATTTCTCTTCTCTCGTAACATGGAAAGCAACTATTTGAACCGTTGCGAGATAAACATGCGCTAAAAGGTGAAAAGAAAATGATGTGGGAGTAACTACCACGTAAAACAGTGCCGACATATTAAACCTCGCGCAATGCTGCTGTAACAAAATGCGCTGTGAGAAATCTGCATTTTAAACCATATATTACAAAACATGTGTCAGGGGCTCCAGTTCTAGCTAGGGCCCTATAAGAAAGAGGTGAACCGCTACACTGCGTGCGAAGTACAAACGTTCACTTCTATACAGGAACTCTACCATGGGAATTCGATGAAAAATATCTTCTGAAAAAAACTGTTGCTTGCTAAATATTTGCAGCATAGAAATTTACTGGGAAGGCCAGTTTTTCAGTATATTTTTGTGTTACGTTGACCTCGTAGCGAGGTAGAAGGAGGAATTCCTTGCGTCTGGAAAAGATTGGATTTTCGTGTCTCTTCTTGTATGGGATTTTTGTGTCAAAAATCCAAAATGCAAATATTGTAATACGACCGTCCGGTGTTAGAAAAATAAGAAGTCTTTGAACTGATATTGCAACGTCGGATTTCAAATAAAAAAATGTTTTCTAGCGAACTTTTCGATCCCATTTCTAAGTAGAAAGTAATGCTTACATTGAATGTGGGCTTCCATTTGACCGTACTCACAAATTTAATTGGATTCTTGCAGTTTGGGGCTACGGTGTACTGTCAATCACTGTCATAAGTCTGACGTCACTTCTGGCAATAGCAGTCATTCCGCTGATGGGTCATTCGATATACAAGAAAATCATGTCATTTCTGGTGGCACTTGCTGTGGGCAGTTTGTCAGGAGACGCCCTGCTACATCTTATACCACATGTGAGTGGACAAGCAGCCATATTGGGTTTTGGACAACAACGTGGTCTCCCAGACTTGCCAACTCCTGACAAAGCAAAATCTGGAGACCCATGAAAAAAAAAAAAAAAAAAATCGGGAGATTGTATGAAAAGTAGTGAGCTTCTATTTTTTCCGATCAAGATTAAACAAACCCATTTTTCATCGAGATAAAGTTCTAAGCATAAGCAAAAATCACAGCAGTTCGGTACAAAATAGTAAGAACAGTGTTCTCATTTCTTTGTTGGTACCTTTATGGCACTAGCATTCCACGTTAATTTTCCATATTTATTCAACAAGATAATTTATTTCATTTCAGAATGATTTTTCCCAAAAGCCGTGAGATTGGGAGCCTTGTCGTGAGACCGTGAGAAATGACAGAAAATCGTGAGACTCACGGCAGAACCGTGAGAGTTGGCAGGCCTGGGTCTACGTTCCTTTGTTTAAGTGTTTTGCGCTACCAGCGTGGCTGTCGTGACGTTATATGGGAACGCTCTATACAAAACAAATGACGAAGGAATAAGGAAAAGATAGATAGAAAGAAAGAGAAAAAGAATGGATGAATCATGCATGCTTTCATGAATGAATGAATAAATGAATGAAAGACCAACTTATCGGCGGACGGGAAAACGAACGAAACAGTGATCGGTGAATGAATGGGTTGATGGATCAGGATGCAAGGATGAATGGATGAGTAAACAGGCGAGCAATGAACGATCAAACGAAAATACGAGAGTTTAAGAATGCTCGGACTAACGAACAAACGAATTAATGTAGGATTGGTGATTGATTGATTGATTGATTGACTGATTGACTGATTGATTGTTTGATTGATTGATTGATTGATTGATTGATTGATTGACTGATTGAATAGTTTAGTGAATGAATAAATGAAGGAATGAAGCCAGCGACCTCAAAAAAGAAAAACTGACGTGTGACAAAAACAAATTTTTAAAGCCAGGTTAGGGGGGTGCGCACACCCAGCACTCTTCCCTAGAATAAGATCCACCCCTGCATATCGTCAAGTAATTGTGTGAATATTTTAGCTCAGCTCCGTTGTTTTAAATTTCTAGGCTTTTAATTCTGGTCATAACGACAGTCAGGAGCACACGACGAAAGTCTACAAGTCCTGTGTTATAATGGCTGGAATCTACGTATTTTTCATGGTGGAGTGCACAATAAAAGCTCGTATAGCCCGGAAGAAAAGCCGGCCAGGAGAGCATGTGCACACGTGTGACGCTGTTACCACTCCAGACAAAATGGTAATTAAACTATTTCACTGATTAGATAACCATGAGTCGGCAAAGAAACTTTTCATGGTTAAGGTACATGGAGAGAACTTTTGCCTGGTCTTGTCTATTCCCGGAGTCATTTTTTTACCGAGCGCTTCTACGCTTTACATGTTCCGACTTTCCCCAGTTTTAAAAGTCAAAAGTTACTAAAGTGTTTACACCAAGTTTACCCTATCTCTTGTCTTCATGACAAGCGGTCACCCTGCTGGCAAAGCCAACCTGGTGATTTCTCATGCAAAGGGGCTCGCCGCAAAGGGACATGTTTGAAACGTTCCCTCATTCTGGGTGTCTCAGTATAGAGAATGGACCTCATACCAGGGACAACATCTCCCTGTAAAACATGCCCTTGGGCCTGTAGCAGTGTAGTCCAATTTCCCCTCAATTACTACTCGGCACGGAGTAAGTATTGCGTGACCGGACATACGTAAATCATCTCTAAAACTTTAGCCATAATTAATAACTTAGCCGTTTCTTTACACTTATTACGATACCACACTAATCACGATAACACACGATAGAAATTTTCATAGGCGTACGGGCCCGGGTAGCCGGGGGGCAGCCCCCCAGATTTTGGGCAACTCAGATTTTTGGGTAGCAAGAGAAATTTGGGAAATTTTCTCCTGAGGATTATGATCATTTCCCATTTTCTCATAGCCTATTTGACAAATCTAAAATACGATGATGTCATGTTGGTTTTTTCTTCGAAACACAGAGCGTCAGCCGAAAAGAGAGACAGGCCGTAAAGTATAAAGAAATGGTTGGTTCTCGGCTAGCTGGAATTCAACGATGTATCAGTTGCGACGGCACGCACTTTCCGAAGGTCAGCGGTGTCATCTCCGAAGACTGTAAACCAACACCATGTGAACTTGCTATTGTGGAGTCTGGGAAAGAGGAGCGCGCCAGCACTAGGTCTGAGAGCTCCCAAGAAAAGGTGCCCTTGTGGCAACCTAGTTGCCACCGTGACCATTGCCAACAACGAGATAGTCTGGGCGAACGAAACAAGCACAGTTTTAGCGACACGGAACTTGTGGCTGTTTTACAGGGCAAGTCTTGCATTCATCCCAACATCTACACCAACAACAACTTTTTTGCCAGTGGTAGCGATAGCGACGGCCAGACACATCACAACGTCAATCAAATTTGTCGTCACGATGGTAACCGTCACTCGTACCCAGTCCCTACTGAAACGACAACCATCACCACGGAGACAACAACAACAACAAGTGTCAATGGGGATGGCGGTTTTGAGGAGGGACACGAGCAGCATCATCACCACCATCATCATCACAGCCATAAGATTGACAAAGCCACCTCCATTGCCACTGTAGCGTGGATGGTGATTGTAGGAGACGGTTTTCATAACTTCAGTGATGGACTGGCTGTCGGTGCGGCGTTTTCGGCGTCAGTGACCAGCGGTCTCACCACAGCAATAGCAGTGTTCTGTCACGAACTGCCTCATGAGCTAGGTATGAACTTCACGCTTTTAAAATGCTTGTGGCAATCGCGGATGCACTCACAGATCCCGGCCAGCAACATTCTCGAGCCATTGTGTGATTTTAAAACGGTTTATGTGATTGGACTCCCTTTGTTAGATTCTAGTCAATCAGGTCATGTGTTCCAGAGCCACTCGTTCCTCGTGCACAGTCCCTGTCGGCTAAGAGGGACAAGCGGCTCTGGAGTCGAGAATGAGCGACACTGCGGAAAAACGAGAGTATGTGAACATTTTGGCAATTTATTCAAGGTTAAGATTTACACTAGAGATAGATTGTTTTATGTTTATTTACCTCTCAATTTCCACCTTCATAATTTTCCTTCCAATTTTTTCTATGAGCTGGTAAGTTCGCACCGCTAAAATTATGCCAACGATGTCTCATGGCCCCCCTTATTGACGTTGACCACCTCGCGAAAACCTCGAGAAATCGTGACGTCACGCGCGCGCGCGATGCGTTTTTCTGCGGTGTCGAATCAGTAAACAATATTAATCATAATGGAATTTACGTAATTGTTCTTTTTCCCTTTCTCCATTTAGTTTCAAAACCTTCCACACTATTAAAGCAGCTTCGAAAATTGTTTAACCATTTGGCATATCAGTTTATTTTCTTGGATTTTGAATACAAAACTGGGCCTCGAAAATATGTCTAGTGCCAGAAGCGGAAGACTTTGATTTGCTTTTCACCAGGAACTCTATAAACTCAAGAGTGAAGACCGTTGACAGGGTGTTTTATTTACAATTGATTTTTTTCAATGCTGCTTTTTAATTTCAGGAGATTTTGCTATTTTGCTCAAGTCAGGTCTCACCTTTAGACAAGCTCTTGCCTATAACCTGGCGTCGGCCATCATCTCTTACATTGGCCTCGTGCTGGGCATCATTATTGGTGATATAGAGTCCGCGCATACCTGGGTACTAGCGCTTACCGCTGGAATGTTTTTGTATATATCCCTGGTTGATATGGTGAGTAATATGACACAGCAAGAGTTAGAACTGGGTACTAGCATAGTGGCGTATCAGGCTGGAGCTTATCCGGGAGTCCTTCGGATGAAGCGATTAGGAGTATTTCTACTATTCTCGTCCCCATAGCCCTTTTCGTTTCTTTTAGCCGACAGAGCCTTGACACAAAAAAACGAAGGGCTCTGGGGACATAGGAATTAAAAAAAAATTTGGGGGTTGTTTGAGAACAAAGATATCTTAAACGGAAGTCAAATTGTTGGCCGGCCGCCACATTGCAGCACACAACATGTAGAAACATCCATACTATATACATGAAGTCCTAGAATCTCGGACTGGAAATTCTGTGTCCCAAAGGCCTTTCGTTTCTCGTGCCAAGGCCCAGTCGGCTAAGAAAAACGAAAAGGGCTATGGGGACGAGAATGTATTTCTACTTCCCCTGGATGGGATGCTAGTCCATCGCAGCGTTACCCCCAAGCATTATACACCTGGCTGACAGTACGAGATTTGATTGTCGCTCCTGAGAGCACAACGCCTTTCCCCTGCCAGGGCTCGAACCCTGACTGTCTTAACCGGAGAACGTTGCACTAACCACCAAAGAACCAGACCAAACTGTAATCGGCCCATGCGATACCGACTAAAGACATGCATTTCGTTCCAGAATCTGCTGTGACAAATAAATTAAACGTGCGAAAACGACTTGCAGTGACAAACACCAGTTGTCCTTCTTGAGAGGTGTCCGTTTTATAGAGAGTTTAGATTCAGTACAATGACTGAAAAACGGCGAGCAGCGACCAAAACCAGCTGTTGTCTGTCTTATAGAACGTTTATAGAGGTGTCCGGTTAATAGACAGTTTATATACAGTACAATGACTGAACAACGGCGCACAGGGACCAGCACCAGTAGAGTTGTCTTCATTTTTCTTTGTATAATTCATATTTTTTTGTTCACTTTTTCTCTTTGACAGCTTCCTGAACTGAGCAACTATATAAACGAAGGCGGCGGCTGGTTGGTGGTTTTATCTCAAAATATGGGAATATTATCAGGGGTATCTATTATGCTGGTCATAGCTTTATATGAAAGTTAATTTATTTATTAACCATCGGTAATTAATTGAGAACATTTTTTAACAATTAATAGTACAACAATTGTTTGTGCCATAAAAGCATATTGTTATTTATTTCACTTAGCTTCTCGAGTAAGCTAGAAAAGTTGCATCAATTCGATTCTAGGCTTTTAATCAGCCTGGTGACAGGCAATGTGTGAGTTAGTTTTCAAAATTCCATAAAGTTACATGGTTCTGGTTTGAATAAAGACGTCTCGATTGCGGGGAAAATGTAGGTATATTTTTGATAATTCCGAAATCCTGTTTTATATTTACATCATTTTGGTATGGGTATTTTATTAAGATGAAATATTACGGCTAATTTCAACAAGATTCATGCGAATTTTACAGCATTTTTTAGCTTCGATAATTTTTTGGCTTTTACCTGCACACCTTTAAAAGTTTTAACATATGCCGGGATACATGATGGCAGCCACAATAAACACTTTGTGTTTAGTTTTCTTACCACCTCTGCGAGGATTTCATTTACTACACCCACACAATGTAATATGAACATAACTATGTTACTAGAGTTTCATTTTGTGAATCATGAATTCGAGTTACCATACCATTCCGCAGAATGTATCATAAAAGACCCATATTGGAACACTAGAGCCCATGATCCCACAACACTTGTGTAAAATTGCAAAAACGCTTTTAGGTAATAGTTCAAATTAACACGTTCCCAGGAACTTCCGATTTGGGAAACAGGGCAATGTTTTCAAGTTCGTTCTTGCACCCAGAGCCGTTTGTCCCTCTAAGCCGGCTGGGCCTGTGCACGAGAAACATGTGGCTCTGGGAACAACATGATTTGATTGGCTACAATTTAACTAATTAAGGTTGTCCGATCAAATCAACGTAGACGTTGAGAAAGACGACAAAAATGAATCTAAACCGGTCGCGAGACAATCATTCTAAGCAACATACGGCAGTCTGCGGCCTTTCCCTTCACCAAGAAAGCACGGAAAGCCGAAAAACTCTAGAACAAAACTTGATTTTTCAGATCGGCACTCTTAATCCTCACGGTATAAACGGACGCTTTTCATTCAACTAATTTATTCCGTTGCTTTTCACGTTACCAGGCACCAGCCAATAGCGAAGCTCCATCTTTCTGTATATAAACCACACACGACCCACAATTCCTCGATTCGCTCCGACGAAGGGCTAACGCTCGAAACGTGAGCTCTCGAATCCCTTTACGGTGGCCAATTCACATTATCAACCCAGTTGATAAAACCAAATTATATCATTTTATACAGTACTATCTTGCCACAAAGCGTTTGATTTGAACAGTTTGATTGAAAAAAATAAACAGTCCTACTCAACTAAATAATAACCTATCTGAATTTCTGAGCTGCTAAAGCTGAGATTTTGAGCGGAAGCTCTTCGTCAGTGTACCTAGAACCTAGGGTCTCTCTGCACTCGTGAGTCGAGAAGAAATGGGAAAAGAATATCATGCGAGCAAGTTGCCAACTTTATCCAGTATTTTGTTCCCTAAATAGTTAAATTATGTTACTACTAGACTGTTATAAGTCTTTATTGCAATAAGCATCAATAGAATAGCATACATAATTAAGAGGGTCTCAATGGGGTTAACCGTTAGCCGTAAAATAGCCAAACATTTAGCCGTTAAGCGTAAAAATGAAAAAATTTTAACCGTTAGCCGAGAAAAATGTTAACCGTAAAAAATCTAAATACAAAAGTAAAAGCCTCGAGAACTTTTTTTGAGTCTGATGTGTTGTGCGTTTATGTGTTCTGGTAGCGAGATAAGCCGATGGAAACCGGATGGGTCGTAAGTGTCTGCATAGATTGTCGCATATGTCGTTACGCCTGAGTAAAATCATAAGAGTTATATAGTTCACTGGGAGTGTACACACACACACAAAAAAGTACTTTTTCATCGCAAAATGGTCCAAAGACTTTCAGTATGTTTTACAACAATGGAAATCAATGTTTAACTTCTTAAAACAATAGCAATTATTTTTTTAACTTCTCCTGTTAACCGTAATGGAACAAAATTAACCGTTAGCCGTAAAAAGGCCAAAAAGTTAACCGTTAACGGTAAAAGCCACTACCCCATTGAGACCCTCAATTAACTAAGCTAACTAAAATAGTTACATCAATGGAAATCTGACACCCTTATTATACGAACATTTTTTTCGCGATTTTGGAAGATCTATATTTCACAGAGGTAAATAATTTCTTTAGAATTTCCTGTCAAAAGGCACTTTCTTTGTATCGCATCGCGGCTTTAAAGTTTCGCGATTAAAAAAAATACAAAACAGAGAAAAACTGATGTCGCGAATATTTAGTGTAATAAGGCACATTAAGGTAGCCACGCCATGCATAGATTTGCAATTCAGTCCTGAGAAAACCGCGCGAACGAGCAGACCAAAGCTCTCTGGTTGTTTACCGTCTACGCGGAGAAACCGGTTGATTCACGGTTTAAGCAGGTTTAGTTAAGGACCTCTTCAGAAAACCCAGAACTAGAATTATAAATTAATCATTAATTTTACTGAGAACGCCTGGAACTAAGTTGAGCAGCTCGATATACGGCTCAAAACTGACAGAAGTCCTGGACTTTTAGATAAAAACAAATGGCATCTTCATTCTAGATTTGGATATACCGGTTTGGAAATTTGGTTAATTCTTCTTTAATTAATCAAGGCGGTCTGGGATTTTGGTAAATAATAAACAACCTCTCTGCCTCCATTTACTCCCAAGTTGCTTTCAGTGTTGAATAGTCAAGGAAATGATATTCCTATCCGTTTTTAATACATAGAAGCTCAGCCGTGTTCTTTTGGAAATCCGTGAATCTGATTGGTTCTCCCACTGTTGTCTATTCACCGATAGACAACGATGGCGGCGCGAGTTACGATTTTTCTTGATTTTTAGCTTAAAAGTACATAAAATGGTAGTTTTTGAATTGCAAACCTTTAGATTTTTTACTAAAACAATTAGACTTCTCGCCTGTGTTTTCTATGAGCGATAGTCAACTCGGCTGGGCCTCGTAAACTTATTCGCTCATAGAAAACGAGGGCAAGTATCTAATAGTTAAATAGCTTATAATTTTGAAAACTTTAATTTCGTCGCGTGGATTTTGAGTGTGGAGCTCATTCTCGTTTCATTTATTGGTTTACTGCGTCATCCGATGATTTTATTGATAATTAGTAACTTGATGGCGGAATTTCAAATCGATTTCAATTTCTCTGACAAATGTTTTCTGTATTTAATAAAGGAAATAGCACTTTCAACGGATTAACCGGCGCAATAAACCCACTTAGGATACAGTTGGGAGAATACTTGAAAGCTTGTAAACCAGCTTGTCAATCACTCGCTTGATTTCTCTATTTACAAGCTTTTCGAGTGTTTTCCAACATAATTGCGTCGGTAAACCATAGACAGTGTGGTGGATCACTCCGATATCATACCATGTGACGGCCTTAAGGACATGTCACCTTAGCGTCATGCCATTAAAGCGCAACTCGTCACGCAATACTTTCCTCAAAGGAAAGATTGCGTGATGTGTTACGCTACTTGTATCCAACAAATACGCTTCAAAAAGCGTGACTAAGGTTTTTTTTAGATCACCTGTCATGGATGTTTTCACAAAAGTCATCACATGTAGCAATTAAATTTGCTTGTTTTGGTTTTGGGACTTGATTTTAGTGCTTCTAACTTGGGACTGGGACTGAACACTGGCTTTGAAATAAAAATGGGGCAAATTTAGCTGTGAACATTGATGTGTTTTATTTATCTGAATAAATATTCTTACTTTCTAGATAGGGACATAAATATCGGCGTATAAAATAAAAATTATTTTTAATTAGCTATTTGATTCCAAATTGTTGATCTGTCGTATCAGTGTAACTAAATTATTTGAAGGTTTTATATATAAATATATATATTTAATATAACTATGGTCAGTTATTAGCTTTTCTAATTGATACATATACGTTCCTGTGTAAAAAATTCTGGCTTATCACTAATAAATTGATAAAATTGGTTTTGGGGATAGAAGTTGTTTCAATTTCATTGCACTATGTAATGTTGTAATGCGCTTAAAAAACCTATCTCTTGTTTTCCGAGTCATTTTTGGCAAAAATATGCCCACTAGCGATTTGTGTCATAGGACTTTGATTGACACCAAGACGTTTGTAACCGAAAGAAATCTTAAGGGAAAAGTGATGGCAGGTGTGGGAAAAAAGTCGTGCAAGGGAAAACGGCAGTAAAAATACAATAAACATGCAAGCAAAAAATCCCCCACCCCCGACTTTTTTCTAGTCGACCGAACCACCGAGGGGTTTTGAAGTTTTTTGCACTTCACAAGCCTTCAAGAACCTTTTGCCTGTGCTATATGACCCTCGTTTTAGCTTTGTCCCGAGCTGCGATTCGCGTACCTCCCCTCCCTAGGGCTTCCCTTGATAAGTCAACCATGCGATCGACCTTTACATAAAGGTCATGGAGATCTTACTGTGAAATGATACGAGAAATAATATCACATCTTTACCTGTCCGATCGCGTCCTGTTACTTCCCCTCCGTGTCTGTCCGACCATCACTTGCCGTCGCCATATTGCTGACTGCCAAGGTTATTTGAGCCCGCAGTCTTAAAACGCACTCAAGACAGGAAAAAGAACTCGCGGATCGATAAAAAAAGATCGCGGATAGATTAAAAAAAAGTCGCCAAAAAATCGGGGATGGAAAAAAAAGAAGTCGCGGATGCTAAGAGAAGTCGCGAATGGAAAAAAGAAGTCGCGGATGCAAAAAAGAAGTCGTGAATGGAAAAAAGAAGTCGCTGATAGAGAAAGAAGTGGCGAATAGAAAAAAGAAGTCGATGTCCCGTCCAGGCCACCGTAGTTTTGCGATGCGTTGCCAACTTGGGATCGTTATCTCGTAACGAAGAGATCCAATGTTCTAGGTTTCTCGATTCACTCGGAAGAGTTCGCACGTAAAGCTCTCTCGTAAAGTTCATGGACCGGCCCGTTCCGAAGTAGACACTCGACATGTTTTAATATGTGTCTACAATAGATTTAGCGTACAAGACATCACCATAAACATTTCAAGCTTTACATTCTCTGACATTCCACCGAAAACAGATAGCTTCGTACCGTATATTATTTTTCACCTCGAGCCGACCTCGTCCGCATACTCATATCTTGCGCACGCGCAGAAGGCGTCAGCGGGCGATTTACGACCGAAGGAAAATAAAACGTTCCCATTTTAATACCCGGGCTTTCTTTGTAGAAGCCCGAGTAAAAAATATGCCGTCTAATGCCTCCACATATGTCCAAATAGGTCTTCAATACCATTATCAGAACTTTTCTTTGAGCCTCACAAGGTCACTAGAAAAGGAATTTCTTCAAAGAAAGCAACATTGAAAACTGGTCCTTTATCCTTGCATTTACGGGTGTCAAGCATGGTTGTACGAGCCGGGGGATCGAGGGGAGCTGCAGTCTTTCCTCCCCCCCCCCTCCCAGTTTCGAAAATAGGCATTTTTTTGTTTTGGGCAAAACGCTCAGGATTCGGGCAACAGCATCTGGAAGAAAACCAGCAGAAACAACCGACTGTCTGTATCAAGTTGGTGTTCAGATAAAATGGCAGATTGTTTAATCGGATTTTTCATTACGTGCTTCTCTTGTGCCACGACGAAAACCTACAACGCGCTTACAAGTTTGAGTCGGAGAACTAACAATGAAATTTAACAACAACCACAACCATTTTATTTTATAATACAGCAAAAAACATTAAGTAGGCAAAAATACTACTCAGAATACTAAAAACTAAACGAGCTGAGTATTTATTTTCAAGCGCTAACTCACGCATTCGAGTATTGTCTGTTTCTTCTGGCAGGGGTGTCACAGCCAACACCCCCAAATCCGAAAGTCACGGTCGTACGCCTTTGGGGCCAAGGAAAAGTGTCCGTCGGATTAGAAATTAAAGATGCTGAATGGTTGTATAGGCGTGTGAAAGGCCTTAATTTAGTCAACGCGAATGTCATGATTTATAAACTCGTAACGTCATGTCGGGAAGAAAAAGTGCTTTGGCGAAGCGTTTGAAATTACTTGCACTCTACGGTATGACTAGCCTCCTAACGCAGGCGTTATTAGGGGATTGCGTTACATTTGACAAGTGGTAACGCAATCCCCTAATAACGCCTACGTAGAAGGGTACGGTATGACCTAAGAATGACATAATGACAGCCTCCTCCATAGTTATCCAAAGCCGTTATCCAAGGCAACACTGGGTGATCGATCTTTTACATATGCTGGCCCAAAACTTTGGAACGCTGTTCGTTTGGCCATCAGATCTGTGAACACTGTTACTGATTTTAAAGGCAAACTTAAAACGTATTTGTTTTATAAAGCGTTTTTATTAAAATCCAAATAGTATTGTAATTTCCTAGAATTTTAGATTTTAATAAGGGTTTTAATTGTATTTTAACGCTTGTAATTTTTTAACCTGTAACTTTTGTAAAAAGATTACGAATTTTAGCTTTTGAACTGTAATTTTCACCTTTAGCATGTAACGTTCATTTTTTATGTATTTTAACTGTAATGCGCATTTGAACATATACACATGGAATTTGCGCATAACAAATTCGACATCATCATCACGCTCGCCTCCAGGGTCCCGCTTTTGAAGTTCCCGTAATTCCCTAGTTTTGCACTGCGCATTCTTACTGCGCATAATTTCACGCGTGATCAGCGCGTTGAAACATGGCGGAATTTTTTTAACGTATGGAGCAGACTCGTATCCAGTCGCTATTTACGGGTTCTGGGGGGCGAGAGAAGATTGGATACTAGTAAAGAATGAGGTGCGCGGGGTTTCATGGACCCCTCCCATGACACTCCGCGCGCCTCAGTTTTCCCCAGAATCCAATGCTCTCTCCTTCCCTGAGCCCGTAAATAGCGACTGGGTACGAGTCTGCGTCTGGGGGTCAATAGAGAAGTAAATAGTCATTTTCTCATAAACAAGTACGGTGACCTATCTTTTTTTCCTTTGTTTGCATTGAGCAATGGCGTTCTTCCTGTAAAATAAATATAGACCAATTACCAGCGTAGAAAAAGAAACAATAGTCGAAAACGTGTGTTTTTTCAAGCCAATCGTGAGTAAACCTGTAATGATATATAAGGGATTGCTACATATAAACGAGGTGCTGTCGCTCCAAAATGTGTTATTAGTTCTTATAACACAAACAATCTATAGGCAAAGTTTGAAAAAATCTCAGTGTGGGTTCTATTTCCCTTGAGGGCCAACTTTGTTTAAAAAATGTGCTAAGTGTAACATGTGTGACTCGGACCTCGAAAACCGAACAAATATCATTTCCTTTTTGTTACACTACTTCAATAAGCCCAATAAGGGAAACTTTAGTAAAGAACAAAGCAGAGCGATTGATGGTGAACATATTGGTAACTCGCTGACAATTTGATCTCGGTACGTAATGTCAAAATTAGAATTGTAAGCTTCCGTCCACATATGCGGACAGATTGGCGTCATCTATCACTTATCAACTCTTATACTTTGATGGGTCAGTACTACCAATCTTTATACATCCCCTTCTACAGTAATGGTATCAAACGAACGCCGCAAGTTGTGGTCATTGACGCGGGTCCAAAATAGGCTTTTGCTTTAAATCCCGCATCCTGCCACCCTTTTTGGTCCGTATCATGCCGTCATCCCGCCTAAATGAGAGTCTCCATCCCGATCCCGCGGGTACATAAAGCAAGCGTGATTCTGCTGACTTTTCGCCATGTTCCTTAATCACACGGCGGCCATGTTGACTCCCTAGGAATGCATAAGGGATTGAAAACGATTGTTTTTCTACGCGGAAACTCGTTCCCAAACATTTGAACTCGAGGTTCGGGGTACGAAATCTATTGTCTGTGGCTGCTAGCTTGCTACGCGAATAAGGCCCATCCGAACCAATTATATGTCTCCTATACATCATGGTAAAGGAAATTAACTTGATGTGTATTTTGCGTTAAAGAAAGGTCCATCTGAAACAGATAAGCTTAACAGCAATTCAAATAAAAATAAATTATTCAATTTTAATGTTCGAAGAAATGATTTTCGTCGGCTTAGGCTGGACCTACAAGCTGTGTAAATGACTGAGCTCCCAGTTTCTTCGCACTTCGAAAACCGGGTTACTAAGCTTCGGGTGTGAAAGCCACTTGTGGCCCGAATGCGACTTTTAACGAAATCAATATCTCGAGTAACCATCTGTTTTCCCAAACCACTGTCCTCTTCTACAAAACCTCTATTTTCATAACTTTCGGCTCATCACTGCTCCAGCTGTACTTGGTCACGTTTTCTTCTAGGTCGGAACCTGCTGTTGTTGTTCTTGTTACGTTTGTTTCATGCTAACACTGGTCGAGCGAAGATTGATTTTTCTCCCACCGAACATTTGTCTCTATGGTAGATGTTATTATAATTGGTTGCGGTAAGTACTTGGACCAAACACCGTTTTTGTGTACATTGTCAAGTCATCCGCTGATGAACACATACACAATTTGAGTCCTTTGTCCATCTACTCAGACCACAGTCAATCGCTTCTCGCGTAGTGAGAGATGCAAGTGAAACTACTTGTTTTAATTGAAACACGACCGTCACCCAAAGATCGTGTTCACTGGGATCTTGTTTTCTTGCTGTTTATGACGCCATTAAAACTCCCACATCAAAATCCCACCTACCAAAAGGAACGAATCCCGGTCCCGCCAATACAATTTCATTCCTATTCCACCCCTAAAATTTCTCGTATCCCGCATGTCGCCTTGATTTTAATTGATTTAAGCCTATCCCGCATCCCGCCAAACCTATTTTGAACCCTCATTGATGTGGTTGTTTGTACTTGGGTGGCAACAGTACAATCTTAAACAATGCATTAATTTTAGCAACCGTATAACCTCAGGCTTAGCTTTTTAGCTTTCCTTGCTCACTAGTTGATTTGACGGAGACGGACTTGCGAAACGCCCCTCGGGCCGCAGCCACAAAACTAGTCATTTTGCCATGACGGCAGCATTTAGCCGAGTGGGGTCCGCATTTCTTTGACAATTTGATGACGAAATTCATGATTTTAAATTACAGTGCAAATGCTTAAAAAATTGCGTCAATTTGTTGATTGTTAATCGATTATGGCTCCTGTAATTGTTTTTTAAAAAAAATTTTTGCACTGAGAAATGTTTGTCATGTCTTCCACTCGCTTCCTCTTCGTGGAATAGTTCAGTCATGTGAAGCTCACATGCTTCTTTTCATATTAGGATATTGTTACCAAATATGGCAAACGTAAACTCATGTTGGCGGCAAAACCGAATACATACCCCTCCCGGGTTAGAAACGCTGTGCGCCTGAGGAGAGATTGATGCAGTAAAAAATATGGCTCGTGGTTTATACTTGATCTACCGGTGTTAAGACATACCAATCGTGTAGTGTCTGAATTCTTGGACTTAAGCTGGAAAATCTCAAGATGGAACAGGCTTCGAGTGGAAAGTCGTGGTTTTGGTCGGTCTTTCCCCAAGCAGAATGTGAATCGCTGCTTGGTCACGTAAGTTAAGCTTAACTGAGTTAACTCGCTACCCTCGCTTTGTTCAAATGTACACCTTCTTAATTCAGATCGAATCCCCTTTTCGCTCATAACACTTCTATTTTCTTTGCTTAATGTAGTATGCTTTGAAGCCGGCTGATCCAACGGAACTGAGAAGAATATTCAACAAGGTTGGTAGCGGATTTGCTCGTCGAAGGCATAGCTTTTAAGACCTTTTAACGCCAATAGTCGTAACTTGTTTATACTTGGGTGGCTTCCATGTACGCCATAACAGGCCTTAAAAATCAATCGCAGACTTAAATATTCCTTTGACATGAAAAGGGTGGTTAAAGACCTAATCTTCAGCCCCCCCCCCGTATTATTGAGACCTTGTTTATGTATTAAATTGGGCTGGGTAGAAAAAAATTGGCGATTTCGATTTGTAAACATAGCATTCACAGGAGTAAGATTTATCTGTTTGTGTTCTACAAACTTGCCCTCGTGTGTTATTCAAGATGTAAAGTTTGTTCTCATATTCAAAGCGTAAGATGTAGACTTCTGATGTTCAAATATTTGATTTGC
This sequence comes from Blastomussa wellsi, assembly GCA_947652115.1. Classification (NCBI taxonomy): domain Eukaryota; kingdom Metazoa; phylum Cnidaria; class Anthozoa; order Scleractinia; family Plerogyridae; genus Blastomussa; species Blastomussa wellsi. The sequence continues at coordinate 7,425,637 of OX393566.1, read as the reverse complement.
ACTTAAAACTACTCAAGCTGGAGTGCAGTAAAGGAAGTACACTCTTAGGAGCCTCCCGACAGTTTCCAGCACTTTCCAAGGCTTAGAAATGGTGTCCTGACAAATGACTAATGATTGGTGAACATGTTATCCTTTTTAGCTCAAAAGGGTACCATAGCAACAGCATAACCGTCTAAATACACCCTTAATTTTAGCCAGTCCATGTGGTTCAGAGCCACCTTAAATGTCCACAAGTTTGAGGTGGCTCTGAACCCCATGTACAGAATTTCTTTAAATGTTGCCAAAAGTTGCATCTTGTCTGGGTGATAAAAATTTAATAATAAAATATAGGGGCCACTAAGGTCATTTTGATTCCATAATTGTTGCATCAATGGAAAATAGTCATAGTATTGATAAGTCAAAGTTGAGTTGTTGAAAAATACAGGAAACAACTTTGAGTCACCTTAAGCGGCCACCTCTTATAAAGCAGCCTGTTATCAAAATCCCAAAACTTATTGTCAATGAAGTACTGTAAATAAAACCCCTATTAAGGTGATTCCCCAGTAAAATAGACTTATTTTTGATTACCTCACATTTTCTAAGAAGTAACACGCAGAAATCTATTATTTGTGCGTTGCCCTCGCAGAGTACACTGTTGAAGTTGAGTGAAAGGAAAGCTTGCAGAGTTTTTGGGTCCAATAGCCTCAATCGATCAACAAATAGTTGTATGTTTTCATTAATCTTCAAACTGGATTTGGCAAGTTTGTTATATTTTAGGCTTGCCGATTGTGTATTCTTGTGTGGAGTGAACTCATGAGAAGAACGTTGTTATTGTTGTTTCATCACTGGTTAACTTGGTGAAACAAGTCAGCCACCCATCCCTTCGAATATTCCCTTAGCATAACTGCAAAATTTACGATATCCTCCTTTGTATTAGCTCTAAGACTGTCTCTACACCAACATTACTACCTTAAGTGAAGCATACGAAGAGTTTTATAAGAAAATCCCTCCCATTCCTACAAGGCATTTAAGTCTGATTCTATGATTCTAACAGAAAACTTATTCTAATTCAGTGGAAAAGATTACCTCCAAACTCATGGAACAGCCATGGGAATGAAAATGGCTGTAGCTTTCACTAACATATTTATGGCCAAAATAGAAAAAGAACTACTCAGACAAAGCAACCCAAACCCATCTTTTGGAAAAGATTAACTGATGACATCATCTCTGTGTGGGGCACAGGCAGAGACAGAATGGAAGATTTCCTTCTAAGGGCAAACAGCTTTCACCCAACGATCAAATTCATGGCTGAAATCTCAGAAACAGAAATTACATTCTTTGACATGAAAGTGTACAAAGGTGGCAGATTCAATAGCGAATATATTCTTGGCGGGTGAATGCATTTCAAACCTGCAGAGACCTTTCAATACATGAACTTCTATTCGTGTCACCCACCAGGCATCACAAAAGGCTTTATCAAAGGAGAAGTGGTAAGGCTTCTAAGAACAAATTCCTGCCAATTTACTTTTGAGGAAAGCGGCTCGTGCAATTTCAGCTTTTTGAAAAACTCAGTAGTGCAAATTCATTCCGAATTGAACTCGAAACCGTATAATTAACTATACTTATTGTTTGAAGACAGATTTTATGGTATTTAATTTGGGCTCATTTATCATTGTAGTATGCTACTGTTGAAAAGGACAATGAAAAGTACATGACACCAGTGAATCTGATCCGAGACTACCTTGGAATGCAGAAAGTTGAGGAGTACAATGAAACAACTTTGCGTCTTTTGGCAGGATGTGCTGACCAAACAAAAGATGGGTATGTTGTTTTTTCCAGTGTAATCATATTGTACCTTTGGATGTCAGAGTGAGTTTCAATTGAGTGTAGAAAAACCAAAACCAAACCCAGTTACTCTGGCCAATCACAAAGGACAAACTAAGACAATCCAGCAAACCTATCAAAACTTGAAGTATTTGCACATAGCCAACATAATTAAGCGCGGAAAAGCATGCATGCGAGCCACAATTTGTAAAAGTGGTGCAAAATTTTTTGACCAATCACTGTGTGTAGTAATGTAAACCAAAGCAGTGTACTCATTACTTTCGACACTCAATTGAGAACCACTCTTACTAACTAGAACTTTCATGTCTAAAACTAGTAGGTGGTTAGTCTACCTTGCTGGAGATTATTGTGGTTTCCATAGCATTAAGTAACTTGGAGTACAATGATTTATTATATGGCAAAGAAAATCTGAGCGTTTTGATTGGATCTGTCCAAAATCTCAAGTTAAAGAGTTGTTTCATAATCAAGATACTGTCAATCTAGTTGGAAGTTAATTTCAAGGAACATATAACGTCTGAGGAACAATTTCTTGAACAATCTTTATGGAAAACTCACTCGTAAGAATTGGCAGCTGCCGAGTAATCTGCTATCGAGAATGGTGTGTTGGTGGTACTGTATTAACTTTTTGTCATGAGCTCAACTACAGCACAAATATAACCTCAACATCCGCCCACTGAAATACTACGGAATTCTGTCACCTCTGAAATTTCTTTGGAAAACACGTGTAAAATTCACTGTGTTAATGATACAGGTAATCATGAACACTTTGCATCAAAAATAGCTAAATGCCATCACGAAAGTAAACTCGTCTATACCAAGCTACTCTCCGCAAAGTGTATGTCCCCAATTCATAACCAAGAGAAATGGCTCAGAGAATGCAACTTGAATTCTATGGACTTAATTAACTGGAAGGAAGCCTACCAATTAGCCGTTAAATACACTAAAAGTGCCAGAATCCTTGAATTTCAATACAAGCTGTTACATAGACAAATATCAACCAACGACTTCCTAACAAAAATTGGAATTGAAGAAAAACCCAAATTGCTCTTTTTGTACTAAAGAAACGAGAAATTACTTCAAGGCTGACTTTACTCAATATTACTCCAGGACATTACAAAATAGATTTACTTGTCGCACTTGGTTTAAAGCCAGCTTCATCCAAAAATCATCCGCAGATGCTGCCTTTTAGCAAGAAATCATGCCAACGGTGAAAGATTTTCAGCAATATCTTAAATCGATATATGATATATATTACCGGTAATTGAGATAAATGTGGGTATCACTTTACCATTCAAGTGGAAACTTTTGAGTGCATTGATTAAGTAAATCTATTTTCTTTCGCTACATACATGGACGAGTATACACCTTAATTCTCTGTACATGTTGCATTTCCTGCCTGACCGGTGCTCAATAATGCACAGGGTGAGACAAAATTCAAAAACTCAGCTTTCCCTTTGGGCAAGCTATAATTTCGTCTTACTAACCCAAATCTCTGAGGTCTACATCATATCCCAAAAAATTGATGTAGGCCACTTAAATTTTAAGATAATTTTGTTTTATCAACTGGGTTGATAATGTGAATTGGCCACGGTAAAGAGATTCGAAAGCTGATGTTTTGCCGACGAAGTGCTAATGCTCAAAACGTCAGCTTTCGAATCTTTTTATGGTGGCCAATTCACATTATAAACCCAGTTGATAAAACCAAATTACAGGTATCTTGTTATACTTCCTGCCAACACAGCACCACAGTTTCTTTAGAAACTTACCCCCACTTAAATTTTACCTTTCACTTTATCTGATGAAGAGATTTGTATTTTTTGACTTAATTCTCTCATGAACTGTCTGCTAATTAGGCATAAAGTTTGTCATCAGAAAAAAAACAACCAAAATTGCTTCACTCATGCCCACTTCATGTTTTCCCATTGGGCAACCTGCGATAAGTAGTCTATCAGAAGGCTGTATCAGGCTGCCTTTTTGTCACGCCATGATGTAGTGCCCTGCTAGGACTTAGACCTAGGCCACTTGACCTTGGGTCCATTGCTAGTGATGAAACGTCAAGTATGATTTCCTGCACAATACATATATCATCAAAAATTACCGGGTAATTCATTGAAGTGCCCAAGACAGTTCAGTTTGTTACGACATTACAAGTTAATTTTGTGGCTTTATTCTTTGCAGCTTGATCTCATTTAGTGAATTCCTGGCATTTGAGGCTTTGTTGTGTGACCCTAGCGCTCAACACAAGCTTGTTTTTCAACTCTTTGACTTGGATGGCAAAGGGTCTGTCACATTCGGTATGATTTTTAGTTTCCTATAATTTTAACTGCAGTAGGACATGTATTATTAGGGAGATGTATTATTAGGGAGCTTAAGCAATGATGACGTCATTGGCATGAAGACGCCTGGTTAAAAATGATTTTATATTATAGGTACGAATCTGACAATTGCATTGATGTATTCGGTTCATCTATCACTTTCAAACATTGCTCTTGCAGAAGATATAAGAACAGCGTTTATTTTCAAGACGAAAATGAAAATAATTATTTAGTCTCTAAAGTACTCTGAATTTGGTCATTTCACATTGTTGTTTTGCAGAGGATGTTAAACACATGTGAGAGCTATTGTACTGCTCTCATCTTTTGTTTAGCAACGGTCTTCTTGACATTTTCGTCATGGCTTAAGATACATAATATCATTGTGCGACTGACTGTTAGTTTAGAGTTAGCCCAGATGGCCATTCTCTAAGCAAATTAAGACACTGCAAAAAGCATTTATTTAACAATTGCTGAACTTGTTCCTGCAGAACTTACAATTTACATTAATTTTAATAGCTACCGTATTCACTCTTGTATAAGTCGACCCTCATTTTCAAGGTCTAGAAACAGCTTTTCTCTATTCTGGCTAAAAAATTAAAATTCAGATTGACAGAATATTGTAGAATTATCCCAAAGTTACCAGAGTATGTGATAGCTATATTGAGGATGTTCATGCAAAAATGTTCTAACACTGTTTTTTTTTTCTGAGACTTTCACCACTGTAAGATAATGAGTTAATAATGTCAGAAATGTAAAATTACCAACTTCGTTTTGGAGATAACATCTCCAGAAGAACACCCTAAATATGAAAAATCGTGTTTCGTTAGGTAATATAGCTGCAGTGTTTGTGTGCCCAAAACTATTTCAAATAAATCTCTGAAGTGAACATGTCTCTACCACATGTTGTTTAAGTTGGCCCTCATTGTCGTGTGGGCAGAAAGCTTGAAAAAGTTTATACTTCCAACATGGATTTTTGTTCATTTTTTGACAATCTGTCGAAAATTGTATTTGTCAATAAAATCAGAACTTTCATGGAAAAAAAAGTAGGGGTCACCGACTATTTAATAGAGTAAATGCATGACATGGTGTAGCATAGCAACATGAATTGCATGCACAGTAACGATGCACATAAACAATTAGTGTGAACGTCCTTAAATGAATAAACCCCTCTCTGTAGTCTTGCTGTCTTTCCAACATCCTTCTGTGTCAGATCAATCAAATCAGAAGTTATCTTGTAGTCGTCCTTGGATTCTGATTCGAAATAAATAAAATTCTGATTCGAAATAAATGATGTAGAGCTCCTTGCTGTAATGAGTATTTTGTCGTAATTCATTGACTCCAGTTACATTGCCGTACATGCACAATGATTATTTTCATATTTTTCAGATGAATTTGAAAATGTCATCAAGAAAACAACTTTTTTCAACAAAGTAAACTTCAACTTTGAAACTGAGTTTGTGAAGACATACTTTGGGAATGACAAGAAGACACATGTTCGTTTTGATGACTTCTCACATTTGCTACAGGTTTGTGATTTCATTATTCTGTTTTGAAAATTTAAATTTCATGTGACAGCATTTGATATGTAACTTTGCCCAATAAGCTGAGGGCCTTTTGTCTTGATGGTTAGCCCCATGCTGGACGCCAGGACCTACTTGTTTGAAGGCTGATAATTAAGTACTAACCTGGCGGTTAATGTTAATCCAGGTTTCTTTTTCTTTTGTTCAAAAGCATTTTGTCCAGTACTGTTAATTTCCTCTTTTCTTTTAGAGCATCCCATCATCAAATTGAAGACAAAAGCATTAAAGGGTCACACTGTCATGATATATTTGCCTAAAACTGTAGTTATAAATTCACGAAATGGTCCCTAAACTTTTGTAATAAGAACTTAATTAGCTCTAACTAAAATGATTAAAAACAATTTTTTGAAGAAAGCCCGTACTGCAGCAACATGTTTTTCAAAATTTCAAGCATTTTCAAGCCAAACTTGAACCTTTGAAAAACTGCAATCTTTGCACTTTTTCAAAAATTCAAATCACAATTCGTTTCCATCCACGCCATTATTAGACATCCTCACTTCCTAATGGGTTCTAATCATTTGTCGAGCACTGCTCTACAAAATAAAACCATTATTGTTCAGTTTCCAAAGATCGATGTATGTTTTGAGATTTCCAAAATCATGCTAAAAATGGTGACAGTGTTCCTTTAAATAAACTGCTTTAAATACGAATTAAGCTTTCATATCTGAATTCAAATTTTGCACTAACCCCAGCCCAGGTAATCAAGCAGGGTCAAATGCAGGCTCTGAATTTGTGACCGATATGGTCACCATTGCGACTAAAATTTCATCTTCAATGACTAAAAGTTCAGGTTTATTCGCCAAAATTTCAACTTCATTTCTTTGTATTGACAATGCATAATGACCCTTTTGCCAGACATTTTGTCCCTCCCAAAACATTGTATTGAATTTATATTTGCTTGACTGATAAAAAGAGAAGTCATTTCATCCTTTTGCTTTGCTTTGAAAGTTTCTCTCATATCATAAAACTTGGAAGTTTGAAATTGCCCTATAATGTCATGTATGCCTATGGATTGTGTCTCTTGTAATGCAATTTGGTGACTATTTTTTCCACTTAGTCGCCAAATGGCAACTAAAGGATTTTAATTTCGAACCCAGAAATGTGTTCTTGGGGACAACGCTTTACTCTCACAGAATCTCTCCCCTCTCAGGAGTATAATTGGCTACCTGTAAATTTGACTCTAAATAGACCAGCTTCCCATCCCGGAAACTCCCAGGAACCTCTGGGTTGCGATGTCTCTATTTATCCAAGGCTTACTGTAATTTGTTGATGCCTTTGCAATATTTAGTGATTAATGACAGTGAAAAGGTAACTGTTGCAAAATACAGGTTAGGTTTTGAACTTATTAATTAATGCTTGCTAATGCCCAAGTCCCTCTATGCAGCACACCTGCAGTGCATCATGGTACAATAGTTTATAATCAACATGAGAATAATGTAAAGGATAATGAAATTAATGCTGTGTAGCACTTTAAATTACTGGATGAAGAAAGTTTTTTGAGAAAGTGCTCTTGTTCTTATATTAAAAAGAAACGAGACATATAATGTGTCTAGTCTAACAAGAATAATGTGTCTAACGAGAATAGTGTGTCTAGTTCAGGAGTGGCCATTTTCCCATGGTCTTCCATTGAATTACATGTACTTTGGAAGAGAAGTGCTTAAAGGATGTAATTTATCTGAAGGCAGAAATCTGGACAAAACCCACATGTAAAGTCGTGTTACTTAATTTTTTTCTGTGATGATACCATACCATGATGGTATGTTTTTAGAGGGAATTGGGCATTGTCGAACTTGGTACATTTATGTCTTGAAGAACTATCGAACGAAAATAAATAATTTAACTGTACATGGACAGTGGCCTAATGGGTTAGTGCTCTGGACTCTGGATTGGACGGTCTGGGTTCAAGCCTCTAGCCGGGGCACTGCGTTGTGTTCTTGGGCAAGACACTTTACTCTCACAGTACCACTCTTTACCCAGGTGTGTAAATGGTACCAGCGAATTTACTGCTGGGGGGTAACCCTGCGATGGACTAGCATTCCATCAAGGGGGGAGTAGAAATACTCTCTGTCGCTTCATGCTACAGAAACCGGGATAAGCTCCGGCCTGATGGGCTACTAGGCCCGAATATAGACTTTACCTTTTTACATGGACGTGTACACATGTATGCAGGTCAGGCTGAATATGCAGGAATACCAGTACACAGGATGTGTGGCTGATAATCATTCTTATGCTATTTTAATGTCAGGATTTGGAAAAAGAATACCAACGGCAAGCATTCTTCCAAAGCAAAATGGCTGATGGAGAGATAACAGCTGTCAAATTTGCAGAGATCATGAAGGTCCTGAGAGGACACAAACTGTCTCCATTTGTCAGAGAATATCTTCTGACAGTAAGAACCCATTCTTTTATTGTTAGCCTGTGGTAGTAAGTGTCCTGTGGAGAACACATGCTCCACTCGGATCGGATCCACTTCTCTCTTTGGCTGCACAAAATATGTTTTGTCCTCACCTCAATTTTTGGGCAGCAAAAAAGGCAAGAAGTGGATATAGTATTGTAAGTGAGCAGAATGTGGATGCTCTATGGGAACACTTGGTGCAGTGCCAGGCTATTTTAATGCATTTTTCTTTCAATTATTACATGTAATCTATATTTGGGTTTAAAGGCCCTGTCAGGGTAAATTCTGACAAGCGGCATGGCCCAAAAAGTGGTGACAGCACATAGAATGAAATTGTGACAAAATAAATTCTTGCTCGCCGAAATTCTGACAGCGACATCAAGGTGGAGAAATAGAGACAAAATACTGACACGTTACATTTTGAAATTCAGACAAGCGACATGGAAAGACCCCCTGTTAGGGCCTCATTTGCCGGAATACAGTGATTATATGTACAGAATTGATATTTATTCATTTGGTAAAAAGGTTGTTGTTGCTGTTTTTGTTCCAATTGAAGGCTGCTAGTGGGGAAGGTGGTCACCGTGTGAGTTATGGTTATTATAGGGCATTCAACACAATGTTAGACCATGTGCAAGTTCTTCACAATATGGCACTGAAAGCGGCAAAAGGGAACCGTTTCAAGGAGCTCAAGAAAGGTACAACAACCATTTCGAAGTAATAATCATATTCATCTGAAATTACCAACTTGGACTCTCGTCCCCCAAATTCTCTTGCCCTATAAATTCTGCGCTTTGCAAGACTTTGGCTGAATTATAGTTACTTAACATATGTCGTGGGATATCTGTCAATTACAGATGATGAATAACAATGGCTTCATGACCTTCAGTTCATAGGCAACTTTTCTAGCAATTAACTTACCAATATGTCAAAAGGTTTACTTAGGTGGCTTACTACAGTTTTGAGGGAGTAAATGAGCCCAACGGTTAACTATTTTGTTAAATGCTTAGAAGTGTTTTATCTTTACTCAGTCAAATTTGTGGTAGGTCACCTTAAGTGACCGTACTGTAATTTGTTCAGTTTGGCAGTTTTCATAAAATATACTCCACAACGGATATGTGCTTTCAGCAATGTACATGTATGTACTTCAAAACAAACACATATATGTATAAAATTAATGTTTTTGTTTTGAAGTACATGTACATAATTAAGCCTGGTTCACACTAGTGACATAACAACATAATGACATGGACATGATGACATAAAGAAAAGATCAATCTTTTCCTTATCACTGCACGAAAGGCCAAATATTTGGGCCCAAATTCACTCGAGTACAAGTCAGCGCACGTCTCATATACTGTAATTTTCCGATGTGTTCTAGGACGCCTGATTCCAATTACACCTGGGATATGCTATTAGAATCCGGCCTTTTTCCGTATTTTTCCTTTGGCGCAGTGTATGTTGTTATGTTCATGTAGCTTTATGTCATTATGTTCCTGCTATGTCGTTATGTTGTGTTGTTCACACTGGTGACATAAAACATAACTTTGAACATAACATGACCTTGTCGTTATATCGGCCTTATGTTGCTAGTGTGAGCCAGGTCATAAATTTTATTCTATTTTATTTTACGCAAGTCCTATGTCTGCTGAATAGCCTGTTTTATATTCACTTTTAGTTGACATTTTACATGAAGCCGAAGCTGATTCTGAAGTATGTACTGTTATTGTTTACTTGACTTGCAATAATACCGTAAAAATATTTAGTTGTGGTCGTTGTTGTTGACAAGACTTAATATATAGTTATACTGACATTGAAATTGGTGTACACACGACTGAGGGTCACAAAACTAAACACTTTAGTTTGTCATGTATTAGTATAGGAAATCACAACCTTGAGTACAGTTGTGATTAATAGGTACGAGTGAAGTTTTGAAAGTTCTCGTTGGTTGCTGTTTCTTTAAGTTTTAGAAGGTTGGCCTTATTAGAGAAAGCAAAACGACTGTCGCCCATTTTGTCTCTCCGCTTCAAATTTGCTGCCCTTGCCCGTGTTTACACACAGTTGCTGTAGAAACATAATAGGTACTCTACGGAGTACAATTTCGGATTAATTGTACTGCTCTCGTCCAATCAGAATAAAGTTATTTTTTAGTGTACTATAATCAGTCAGCTTTCTTTTTTTAATTTTAGATCACTCCTCTGGTTATTGACATTCTTTTCCATCTGTGTGACTTGGAACACAGGAGAGGGTATGTTTTGCCACAGCCAACCCAACCTACACCACCTTTTACAGGTTTTTTCATGTGAAAGGATGTATCTGGCTAAGTCACCATCACATTACAGAACTTCTCGATAAAGCGTTCTTAATGCAAAACATTGGCATTTGTATTGGCAGGAATAAAACATTGTCTAACTAATGTTGGGATTTCGTTAGACGCTGGCAAATTTTGGTTTGCCCAACTGTTATTTACAGCCCCGCTTTACATGTGTTTCTCAAACTCATTAATAATTCATCACGTTAAAACAAAGGAAATCAGAACCGTAACCGTGGTTTGGAAATGTGATCTTAATTAGCATAGATTTTTACGATTTTATTTCTTCGTTTTCTCCGTAGTTTTAGTTTCGATTGAGGTGATATATCAAACACTCGAGACCGTGTTTCATTTCATTTCCAAACACCTCGAAGTTCGTCAAAAACACTCCGCTGCACGTCATATTTTCAACTCTCTTGTCGCCGTAATCGGTGTTTGGAAATGTGATGAAACACTGTCTCTCGTGTTTGATATATTACATAGAGTATTGAGACAACAACAACAAAATTTTATTGGTTAGAAATATAAGTAATTACATTAGTTTCCCCCCGCAAATAGCTTACAAACTAATCGAGGCGGGGAGATCTAAAGACATTTTACAAATACAAGGTTTATCTATAGATGGACTAAATAACAGAGAAAACACTACTATACAATACATAGAATAGACTAACATAAAACAAAAACAAATATATTAAGATTACGAAAAGAGGCTAACCTAAAGTATTAAATAACTTAATAAGACGGGAGACTTCGACATAATCATCTTCAGACCGCAAGAAATTTAGTAACAATTCCTTTATCTTTTTACGAAAGGACGAACGTTTAAGAAGTTTAATTGAATAAGGAATAGAGTTCCAAATTTGGGCGCCGATTCTCGAGAAAAAGGCGTACATTTTATCGGTTCTAGAAAACTAGAGACAGATCTTGTTCTGTAGTTATGAATCTGACTTGTGAGAATCAAGTTAGTGGTGAAATTTAAATTGGCAATGCAAAAACTGCTGGTGGACTAACAGTGTTGATGTATATTTCAAGATAAACTGATGGAGTACACAGATATTGTCTGTTGCTGTGAAATCCATATATCAGGCAATGAAAGTTGTAATGACAATAATTTTGAATACAATGACTTTGTTTCAGGCGTGTCACAGTGTCTGATGTGCATCAGATTATTCCGCGACGCGATGTCTTTAAAGTGTTCTCAACAGAAAGAATTGAGGAGGAGGTATGAATGCTTTGAATTCTAGCTATAGGTTCTGATTTCAGGAGTGTCTTAACAAAAACCTTTAACTCTCTGGTTAATCACAAATGACACAGACAATAAGTGAAACAAAACTCAAAGTAATTACATGTAGTCAGCAAGAATGTGGGCAGGCATGACGTTGATACTATCTTTGTTAGCATTGTAAATATTAGTTAGTAGAGATAGTATATTAGCAAGCAACATTGTAAAGGTACAAAAAGGTCGAAAGAAAATATTCCAGATGTGATGTCGCTGAACTCCAAATCTATTTATCAGGAAATTGTAAGCAAAATACAAACTCCTCCAACTGCCCATTTGATTACACCATTTCTCAATCGGATTGGCAAAATATTTACGTGCTTCCAGGATTTGCTACTGCTGTTGAACTGTACATAGCTAAGAAAAACCACAAGGAATTAGTGCATTATAAAAAAATGGCAAAATGTTTCATTCTTATAATTAATTAATGTTAATTAGACCTTATTCATCTACTTTTGTACTTTCTTTGTTGCAATTTACTTTTTTGTTTGTTTGTAACTGTAGCTTAATGCAACATAAGTGCAATTATTGTTTTAATAGTGTTTTTTGTTTATTGAGAATGTTTTTGTGGTTGTAAATGTTGTTAAAAGTGAATTCAAAGAATAAAGAAGCAAAAAAGTTATGAGTGCAAGCAATAAACTACTGTTGGACTTAAGTTATGTCTCTTCCTTGACATCTATAACAAGACCGCAAGATAGATCTCGATGTACCAGGAATTGTCACGAAATTCCGTTGCCACACGCGTAGTGGTGTTCTAACGAACTACGTCCGCCCCCGATCCGGAGTCCAGCGCACTAACCATTAGGTGACTGTGCCACCCACATGCGGCATAGTTCATGTAGCAATATTATGGTAGTGAGTACTGCCTTCCTGAAATTTTGCAGATGATAGTGGAGCCCAAAGAAGTTGAAGGCTCTTGGTTTTGGAAAACTGTGGAGCAATTTTATCGATTTGGAGTTGGATCTGTGGCTGGAGGTGAGTTTTTTAATTCGTATGTTGTAGAAAATGGTTTAAATTAGGACACCTGAGTCACGATGAAAGAACCATAAAACCGTTCCATGTACGGTATGAACACACTAGTTTTCTTTGTTTGTGAGCGTCCTAAACTCTGATAAATTTGTAAGCGTTCCATTTTTTTTATTGTAGTAGTACTGAGTGTACAAGTAGTTACAGTATAGTGTATAACATTGGATCATTTTCAGTGCTACAACTAGATATGAGTTTTATGTTTTACGACTACGACTGCTACAACTAGATATGAACGCCATAGTATTTAGAAACACCGTTTTCCGTGTTTTCGCTCTTATAAAACTTGAAGTGTTGCCTGACTCGAAGTCCGGCTGACGACTTCACCGAGTTGGTGCATTTTGGGTGTTTTTGCAAAGTCAGCCCAATCTCCTGCCAAGAATTTAGAGTCTACATTGGGAAATTAGGGTAGTTAATGTATGTTGTCTACATTTATTGACGCGTAACCACACATTAATTTAGTAAGCACACGGGTAACACGATAAATTTTTATAATCATCGATGTTCTGCAGCCGTTCCCCGGTTTTATTTACAAACACTTACAACACTACTTTAAAACTTACATAAATACATACCTACTTACACTTACAGTTACTTACAATCACTACTTTACATTTTTTGTTTTTAGAACAAAAATTACACGTAACTACTGCAATATGTTAAGAAAAAAAAATATATATATCTATCTAGAGTCCAGCTTACAACATTTAAAAGATACAAACAAAAACTTGATTTGTGATATTGGGTATGGTGTTTATCGGTGTGACAAAAGATATAAAAAAGAAATATGGTGTTTATCCGGTGTGACAGGTATAAAATAAGTAAAGCATCAAGTCAGCCACGAGAGAAGGTTATCCCACTTTGTGTGATGATGATGTAAAATTCCTTTCTGCTGTGCAATATATCATTCTACTTTAAAGGTTGCTTTTAGCTTAGCTTTGAAGACTAAAAGAGATGGGATAACTTTAGAAAGCTTGCATTAAAAAATAAAATATTTAGCAAGCAAGAGAATATGATTCACTAAAAGAGAATCTTTCACAAGGTCAAATTTCCCAAAAAGAATATCTAAAAGTGAAACATTCAGTACGATTTTGGCCTCCACTGCAATCCAAGATAACAGTTCTTTCCAAAAGAAACTCGATGACTTACAAAAATACAATAAATGCTCCAGGGATTCTTCCTCCGAATTGCAAAAGGAACATAATGGGGAATCCACCATTTTGAACCGGTGAAGTTTTTTATTAGTGAATATAATCAAGTTTAAAATTTTATATTGGAATTCTCTTAGTTTGGTATCTAACGTAACTTCAAAAGCAAAAGAATACAACTTTTTCCAGTCTATGGCAAGATCAGGGTATGTCTTCAAAATTTTAGCTTTCGCAGTGGCGGGATTTTGCTTCAATGAGCGAAAAGCGTTATACACCAACTTAGATGTAACTTCTGCAAGATCGATCACTTTACCCGCAATTGTTAATCCAAAGCCAGCTTGATCCATGGGAGAGGGAGCACAATATGGGTTTATTTTAATTATAGAACGCCATTCCTTTGGGATAGCATCAAAAACTCCCATCAACGAAAAATAGTAACAAGGGGAAAAAGTGGAATTCAGAATTTTGTCGCTTTTAAGAAAAACACCCTCCTTGGAAACCAGCTCGCCAACCTTAAGAATTCCAAGGTTATAGAAAACCGACTTAAAAATGGATTTCCCCTCGCTTAAAATATACTTGTTGTTCCAAATAATTTGATTCATCATCCCTTCATAAGATGAACAGTCATAATTAGTCACTAAAGACCAGGCTTTCAAACACTCTCTGTAGAAATTTGGAAGAGTAATGGGTAATGTCTGTTGATCAAAATTGCATTGAAACAAAAATTTTCCCCCTACTTTATCGAGATAAAAATCTAAAACATACTTCCAGGGACTTTCATAATGTTCAACATATTTCTTCACACACATGACTCTTTGAGCAGATATCATGGATTCAAGATCCAACATTTTCAAACCGCCATCTTCAATATCATTTATTAAAGCTGAACGTTTGACCTTGTCCTTGCCCTTCCAGATAAATGAATAAAGTTCTTTATTAACTTCTTTAATGAGTTCACTGGACACTGGAATTAAAGTTGCCTTGGACATAACTTTCGGTATGGCAAATGATTTCACTATTTGAATTCTACCAAGGAGCGTTAAGCCCCTCCACTTCCACATATTCAATACCTTTTTAATGGATTTCAGAACAGAATCAAAGTAGCATGCTTTTTTCCTCCTAACATTGTTATAATCAAAATACACACCAAGAATTTTAATAATTTTTTAAATTCATAAGGGAATCTCTCGTACTCTGAATTCGTTGTGCCTAAGCTAAAAAATTCAGCTTTCTCCTCATTTACTTTGAGACCAGAACATTCTGAGAATTTAGTAAGGCAATCCCGTAAACAATCATATGAGGCTCCATTGCGGAGAAAACAAGTCATATCATCAGCAAAGTGTCACTTTAACCTCCGACGTGCCAGTTTGAATACCCTGAATGTTTTCATTTTGCATAATACTACATGCCAGAATTTCTAATCCTAATATGAAAAGAATAGGCGAGAGAGGGTCTCCTTGCCGCACGCCTCGATCAACCGCAAAATAACCTGATGTAAAACCATTGTTGATAATACAGCTTAATATATTTGTATACAAAGTACGGATCCATTGAATAGAGGACGACCCACAGTTGAATGCATTTAGAACTTTAAGAAGATAAGTATGATCCAAAGAGTTGAACGCTTTTTTGAAGTCAATAGCTACAAGAAAGCCTGACATTTTCGTATGTCTGGTGTATTCCAAAATATCGTCAATAGTTCTTACGGCGTCAAAAATTGACCTTCCTTTTACGTACGCATTTTGACCGCACTGAATTATCTCAGGTAAGATTGGTTCCTGTCGTTTGGCTAAAGTTTTAGAAGCTATTTTAACGTCTACATTGATTAGGGAAATTGGACGCCAGTTTTTTATCAACCTTTTGTCCATACCTTTCTTTTCCAACAAAGTAATTACAGCTTGTTTTTGAGAATTAGAGAGCTCACCATGGTCATGCGCATAATTAAAGCAGTCAATCAAATGCTTCCCTACAATTGGCCAAAAGACTAAATAAAATTCTACCGTAAGCCCGTCATTTCCTGGAGTTTTATTCTTGTGAAATGTCTTTAACGTGTTAAAGCATTCTCCTACCGATAATTTTCCATCGCATCTTTCCCGTTGGTCCGAGGTCAAAAACGGAAGATGTAAATCCCTCATAAATAAATTTGTCAAAATTTCACTATTGTCATTTACACTTTTTTTTATAAAGGTCGAAATAGAAGGAAGGTAATTCTTTCATAATCACTTGAGGATTTGATGTTGATGATTCATATTCCTTAACTATCTTCCGAATTGAACTCTTCTTTCCTCTGGAATTTTCTAAATTTAAAAAATATTTGTTGCTCTTTTCTCCTTGTTCATACCAGGTGGCTCGCGTTCGTATTATTGCTCCTTGAGTGATGTAATCATTTTGGAGCTGAACCTCTGTCTTCAAAACCTCAAACATGTTCATGTTTTCTGGGGAAGGATCTTGATCACATATTTTTTGACAGTCATTGAGCTTAGCTTCTAATGTTGCCATTTTGGACCGTCGCTCTTTGGCTTTTTGTTTACTATAGGAAATACTTTCTTGACGAATTCTATACTTCACCAGATCCCAGAAAAGCCTCGGGTCTATAACTTCTTTAAATTCTTCATTCCATAGTGGGTACTTCATGTTAATCAAAGATACATATTCCTTATCATCTAACAAACTAGAATTTAGCTTCCAAAGGGAGGGACCACGGAATCTATTCTCAAGTCCATTTATAGATAACACAATTGCTGAATGATCAGATTTAAGCGATGGAATGACATCAACATTTTCAATATCTTCCTGAAAGCCATTACTTACTAGCCAAAAATCGAGCCTTCTTTGGATCACGGGCGTCTTCTGACGCCAAGTAAAGCGTTTTACATTTGGGTTTCTTATCCGCCATATATCGACTAAATCATTAGCAAGGCATATGTTATCAATGCACTTAACCGATTCTTTTCGTTTTGGGTTTCCGCCATTCCCATCCAAATCTGGGTCAAAAATTACATTAAAATCACCACCCATTATGATAATACAATCTTCTGCTAGACAAAAGTTATCCAATTCTTCACGGATCTCCTCAAAAAAAGTAGATTGCTCGTTTGTTTTGTTCGGGGCATACAAATTAACAAAGAGAAAGGGATGGTCCTGGACATTTGCTTCTAGGATGATGAAACGGCCATTTGGATCCACTTTTGCTGTTTTAAGTTCGAACTCTAAAGAATTTTTAACAAGAATAAGGACGCCCTTACTATGTTCCGTATCATGCGAGAAAAAAAGTTCACCCGGTAGTGTAGTGGCCATGCGACGCATTCATGATGCGGGTGACCCGAGTTCGATTCCAGCTCGGTACTTTTAACATTGACTTTTTCTTTTTTCCTTTTCAAAATCCTAAAAAAATCTAAGTGTTCCGAGCCATTCTTGTATTTAGCCGCTCATATTATGACGCGAAGCCGCCATTTTGAAATGAAACCATTTAGAGTGCTTTGATGCCAGTCCTCCCCCGTGTGCTTGGTCAATAAATGTAGACACTACGCATTAACTACCCGAATTTCCCAATGTAGACTGTCTAGATTCTCTAGCGGAAGATTGGGTTGAACCAAGGTAGACACATTCCGCGAATAACGTTAATGTTATGGTCTTTTAAATATTTATCAAATAAAGTCGCGTGTTAAAACACTCGCCACAAAGCAAGGGCTGAAAAATTTATTTCACTCTCAATTAAAAGACGCTAGAGTATCCGGGAAATTTCTGTTCACTGGAAAACTTGAAATATTGAAAATAGCTCAGAGAAACGTGTGGCGATGTTTTTGCAAGGTAAACAAATTCCGTGAATGACGTGGTGGTCTTCATTTATCAAAGTTACATGTTGAAACGCGTTCCTGGTTTGATCATTCTTCACTTTCATCTACATCCGCAGTTCAAATATGAATTATTTCATATATGTTTCACATCATTTCACTCCTCACGGGAAAATGTGAACTCAATACGTTGACCTCGCTCCCAATTTGTGGCTTCATAGCTCATTGGTAGAGCATCGCACCGGTATCGCGGAGGGCACGGGTTCGAATCCCATTGAAGCCCTTATTTTTTCAGGCTTCTTGTTTCCAGTTGCTTAAATTGGAAATTAATGGCATGTACTAAAATCAGGAACAGTGGAACACCGGAACACCTCAAAACACGGAACACCGGAACGCCAGAAATGCCATAAAATGCCAATAAATTTCCGAGGTAGTTGGACCGCGCCAAGCTCAAAAAGAAATCATCTCCAAAAATTCAATATTTGAAAGATATTAAGGAGTTAATTAAAGACACATGACGGACCAGTACGCACTGCGCGCGTCAACTGCAGTTGCCATCTTTTATGTGAGCCGAAAAGTACCTGTCAGGCAATGGCGCCTCGCCTTCATCAAAACAATAACAAACGCGCGCAATGCATAGTGGTCCGTCATGGGTGCAAAGTCAGAGATGAGGACCTCTTTCGAGCTAGTAGCGGAGAAAGTGAAGGCCGAAGTTGGCTGCTACGAGTGCCATTTTGCGATTATAATAATTAGCGCTCTGATACGACCTCACGTTGACAGCAATTTCACACGAGGTCACGTTCTATCATGCGATCATCTCTTCAAAGTTCTGGCATTAATGTGGAAAAAGACAGCTAAATTCTCAATACGTCTTTTATTTTCTTCAGCCGCGGGTGCGACTGCAGTGTACCCCATTGATCTGGTAAAGACTAGAATGCAGAATCAGCGAGCTGTGTTGTCTAATGAAAGATTGTATGCCAACAGTTTTGACTGTTTTATCAAAGTCATCAGAAATGAAGGTCCAAGAGGACTCTACAGAGGTTAGTCCTTTACTTTACAAAGTTCGGCACTTACCAGGGACAGATACATGCAACTATCCAACAAATCCCAGTGACAAGTCTCTCCATGTTAACTGCCAATTTTTGCCATAGAAATCTATCCACAGGGGCCAAAACCAATCTGGGCCCTTCAACCTGTGCCAGATTTAACCCCTCGGGGGCTGGGGGAGGGGGTTTTTGCATATTAATAACAACATTGCCGAAGTTCTTGGGTCATTACTTCTTTTTAATATACAAAAACCCCACAAACCTATACATTTCTGGAAAGAAGAGATTCTGTTCTTTGACATTTTACATAAACACATTGAATACCAGTCATGGAGAGAAATTATTGAAAATTGTAATTTTGGAGGTGTTAGCCTCCAAGGAACTTTTTTGGGTAGGAATCTGCACAATTTAAGTCACTTTATACAACAATATAACACTAATAAACATTTCCGCTTCAATGTTCTAGGAAACCTCTTTGTAAACATATGGTGACGCCATATTTAAAGGGCTGAAGAAATTTGAGCGAGAAAGCGAGCAAAAATATTCTTTAAAATTCGCAATTTGAGGTTTCGAGCAAGTTGTTTGCATATAAATGAGCCTTCATATCTCCAAAAGCGGTTTTCCTTTAACTTTACCAATCCCTCGTGGAAAGACCAAAAATACCCGCAATAAAGCGGTGAGGTAATTTTCCACACATATATGTGTGGTTCGTCCCCGTGGGGTTAAGGTACAATCCCTGGGGTATTTTCCTTCAAAACTGAGGTCAGCACACTTGAGTAAACATTAAGTCCCTGCAGCTTAAAGTGCACCTAACCCCAAAATATTTTTTTCGCTAAAATAATCCTTTGCACCAGTTCCAAACGCATTGCACCTTTCGTTTCTCCCTTTTACAAAATTCGGACTATATGTAGCATTCAAAGGTTACGAAAAACTGTACATCATACGTTCCACGACCGAGTCAGAAGGGGCGTGGGTCTATTCCTGATTTGACATCACAAACTGATTTGCATCGCATCAAGTCTTTGTAAACATGCATGCAAATCAGTTTGTGACGTCAAATCAGGAATAGACCCACGCCCCTTCTGACTCGGTCGTGGAACAAACAATGTACAGTTTTTCGTAACTTTTGAATGCTATAAGTAGTCAGAATTTGGTAAAAAGGAGAAACGAAAGGTGCAATGCTTTTCGAACTGGTGCAAAGGTTTATTTTAGCGAAAAAAATATTTTGGGGCTAGGTGCACTTTAAGTCCCCTTGGGTAAAGGGATGTACCGCAGTGACTATTCCTGGGGCCCTCTCCCTACATGTGTACATTTGGTCAGTTCATTTATCTCAACCTCAACACTTTCTTGCTTGTTACAGGCTCGCTCATTCCCACTCATTTTAGGAGGCTAGATCAACGTACGACTTTTGTATAGTGAAAATCAGTTCTCATGCCAACACTTTAGTTGTCAGCACATAAAAGGACATTGGGTGAAGTTATTGGTAGTAGCCTTGAATAGTGTAGCTACCATTTGGGTCAAAAGTGTCGGGACACTTAGCCTAACCACATTTCTAGGGAAATTGATTGCTACTCCTACCCTATAGCAATGTTGAGAATTGACCATCTCACACACCAAGATTAGGATACACAATTGTTAGTCAACACTTGAGGGGAGGGGGTTAAGAGATGACGAAGGTGTGCATTGAAAACCATATTTCGCGAGGATAGTAAAACAAAAATATATTTTGTATTATTTTATTAAAAGTGTCCCAACTATCTGAATTTGTCCTCCATTGTAGGACTGTGCCTGGAACCAGGGGCTATCTAATGTTTTTGGATTTATGTATGTTATTAAATGCTTTTTTGTTTTTTTCAGGGTTACTGCCACAGATTGTTGGTGTTGCTCCAGAAAAGGCTATTAAATTAACGGTGAGTCCATAATTGTATAATAGAAAAGCTATGTTTTTCAAAACGTTTTTCACTGTACCTCAGTCTATAGGACTTTTTTGTCCCCTTTTTTGCCTACACGAAAATATCTTCACTTCTAAAAAATACATGACTACTGAAGATCGAATTAATCCTATTTTTCCCTCGTAGACAAATGATTTCGTTCGGGATGTGTTCCGTGATAAAGATGGCTTTATCAGCTTACCGTTTGAGATTGTGGCTGGTGGATGTGTAAGTACCTTTGAAGGCGCTGTTACAGCTTAATAAAAATTAGAAATAGGAGTTAGTAATTGCAGTGTCTAATCCTTCCCCTTAACCCCACCCCCCGCCCACCCCAACCCCACCCCTGCCACAGATACAGTAGATCGCACTGAGATCATGGTTTCAATTCTGCAGCACTTCACACAAATCTCGGACGCACAAATGTTTCCGAAAATAAACCATCCCGAATAATGTGATGAGCGCAGGATAAGCCCGTGAGCTTATCCGTGATTTTGGAGTCATCTGGTCAATTCTGTGACATAGGCATTGCTTAATACCTTTACTCGTACAAAAAATGCTCCTGCAGAATTGCGAAGGTATCAAATGAAAATTTAGCAGCGAGAGCAAACCATAGTTGTTTGTTTCCTTTTTTCAGGAGATGGCTTGAGAATTTGAAAAACTTGGCAATTTTTTTCAATTTTCAATCCACTTCCATCCTCGCCATCCTTAACAACAGACGTCAGTAAATGGATTCAATCCACTAATATAGTCATAAAGTGACAAAACTAAACCATTATTTTTGGATTTCCTGTGAGCAAAGACAAGTTTTAGCCTTTTCAAGTGCCCCTTTAATTATAGCTCTTGAAGAAAGATACAACTTTCGTGATCATAAGCCCCTGATGGAGGAACGGCATGTTTTGTATTTTTACCTTTCGTATCGTTAATTACAGAGAGTCTTACTACTGTATTCTTGTTTGCACCAAAATCATTTCAAGCACACTATGCGATCCAAATAGGAACCCAAACGTTTTAGGCACACTTTTCCGTCCGAAAATTAACCTGCAGCCAACCCCACCACGAAAGAAAGTCCATCTGAATGGGACGTTGTAAGCCTTGATGTTATTTTTGGAATTTTACGTTTGATGGAGAGAGGGAGTGGAAATTTTGGTTTGGGAGGAATGCACTCTTTTTCTTGTCAGTGAACTCCACATCTTTGCTCTTCTGAATCACGGGAATAAACTTAATTCTTTTCCTGGCCGAAACTCAATGACGACAGTTTAGTTGCTCAGCAAACTGTCGTATTCTTGTGACGCCGTGCAAATAATGCTAGACATCCTCGAGTGCTTCAGCAAAGAGTTTTGAGCAATAAAAGTGCATGTGTTCTGAGGTGAGTGAAGTAACCACTTCCCCCTGTTTTATTTGAGTTTCTGATAATTTCAGGGGGGAGCCGCCCAGGTTCTCTTCACCAATCCCCTGGAGATAGTAAAAATCAGGTTGCAGGTCGCTGGGGAGGTTGGAGCTACCGGTAAACACAAGGTGACGGCCACGCGAGTCATCAGGGAACTGGGGCTGACAGGACTTTATAAGGTCAGTTAAAAACATTCTCGTCCCCATAGCCCTTTTCTTTTCTCTTAGCTGGAATGGCCTTGGTGCGAAAAACGAAGGGCTCTGGGGACATACGATTTTCAAAAAAATTCGAATTCTTTTTATTGGCTGTTGAGAACAAAGAAATCTTAAACGGAAGTCAAAATGTTCGCCGGCCGCCACATTACAAAACACAACATGTAGAAATATTAATGCTATATACATGAAGTCCGGAAGGCCTAAAATCTCGGACTTCAGAGCCCTTCGTTTCTCGTGCCAAGGCCCCGCCGGCTAAGAGAAACGGAAAAGGGCTATGGGGACGAGAATGAGTTAAAAAAGGGCCGGGAAATAGTGGGCCCTTTCATCTAAAATTTATTGTCAATGTCTGACACAAATGAAATTGCTTTGTTACTGGCTGGTTGGGTAAAAGCTGACTGCCTGTATTTGTGATGATGGACCCATGATGAATTTATGATTAGAACTAGTGGTAATCAAAGATTCGGAGTGCGTTCGCCGACTTCAATTCGCTTGGCTTCATTTTCACTTGGTTTCCCGAAATTCAAGCTTTCTATCAGTATGAAACTCTTAACATAACTGTACAGTGTAGTTGATGAACATGATTTTTTCCGATTTATTCATACAATTACGATGTTTGGAGTTTTTTGCATTGCATGACACCGCTATTCATGAATAACAAAGTTGCAGCCGGTGTTTAGAAAACCGCAGACTGTGGACTGCCAAATTGTCAGCCAAAATATTAATAAATCGGCATGTAGTAGCAGTAGTCAAATAATCACAAACCTCAAGACGAGAATGACAAATTTTATCATTTCTTTATCGCCAACAAATGTGAACAAATTAACGCAGCAAACGCACATGCAGGCTAAAATACAAACATAAAATTCACGACTGTCACGGCACCGATCGAAATCTGCTGTTATATTTGCACCAGGAGTTGTACAATCTTTGCAACAAGGTTCTTCTTGGATAACAATAAGGCTGATTTGCACAGCGCCAGTACGCGGACAGGAGTTGAATCTCCAATGAAAAGCAGCTGAGTTTTATATTAAAATGAGATGTGTTGCTTCGGCGAATTGCAGCATCTGTTTGACCTGTTTCGAGAAAACACACCAGCAGTAGGTAGGCTTCTGATGTTCTGATAAGTAGCTTCAATCATCTTTGCCAGTGATAGCCCAAGTAAACCAATACAACTGCGAAAAAAGTTCAGCAAAATCGAAAAACACTCGAAGGGAATCGAACACAAAAGGAAAGCGACGCGACAAGCATGGACATGACGTCATTCGCCCCTGATAAATTTTGTTGGGGGGTGGGGGGGGGGGGCAAATTGGTGTTCACAGATTCACAGAAAACTCGATTTCCTTCCAATACAGGATTAGAAATGCGTTCTATCGAATGCAATAAGTCACTTAGCAGAGTAAAGCCAGAACACAGCAAGCGACAACTCATAGTCCTGGTTTGAATTCTTCCGATTGATCGCAGGAACAAACTTCTGCCATAGAGACAAAAAAATCACCGTGTCACTCGACACGAATCGTTGTGTCCTCGGGACGTGACGCCAAGTGTGCCTCGGCCTTACTGTGTTACGTTGTCGTTCTTTTCCAGGGTGCAAGAGCGTGCTTTTTGCGAGACATTCCATTTTCTGCTATTTATTTTCCTGCCTACGCCCATCTAAAGAGCTCCTTCACACGCGAAAGTGAACAGACTGGAGTTGGTGGACTGTTTGCTGCAGCTATGTTGGCTGGTAAGAGCTAGGGGCGGGTGTATAGATAGTTTTCACTGTCACGCAACAAAAAAATAGATCGAACACCATTCAGTCAATGAAGTCAAGAAAAAGAGATATAGGAGATAGCAAAAGAAGTATTTTCTCCAAATTTTTTTACTGTGCGTTACCCCAAACCGAAGATATTCGCCGAAACGTTTTGCCAAAATTTACAGAGCCCAGTATGGAGCCGCCATGCTGGTGCACCTCAGATGTTCAACAAATACGATCTACACTTCATGTTCATGTCATGTCACACGTCATGTCACGCACCGCCATAATTCTGAAATTCAAAATGCGTTAGTGTCTAAACGGAGGATGCTATTGAGCTGAAAAATTGTAAAGGGATATCAATTTAGTACCTCTCATGCCTGATAAGGATAGAAACTTTGGTTGTTCCGGATGGAATGTAAATGGAAAGACTAATTACGGAAATTTTCTCGGGAAAACGGGAATTCTTGAAAGGTAGTCCAAAATTCCCAAACGGAATTTCCGAACGGAAGATGTGCTTACCATTTGCCATTCGCCACAAGTTCCAGGCCCTACGCCAATATGTCAAACTCGCCCTTGGCTTTCTCGGTAAGTTGGGTCTGTTTTGTCATTCCCAGACGGAAATTTCCATTGGGGAGTTTTGCTTTCATTTGCACAAACCGTCGACCAACCGGTTTCCCCGTGTAAATGGTAAACAACCTTTGATACTTCTTTAGTGTTGGATTTTAGTACCCGATGACGTCACGTGTAACCACAGCTTATTGTCTTGTGTTCTTTAGGTGTGCCCGCAGCAGGTCTATGTACACCAGCTGACGTTATTAAGACCAGATTACAGGTGAAATACAAAACGTTTTTGTGATTATATAACAGCGTTAGTCTGAATGAGGACGAGAAAAAAAAATTATTAATCTGGACTTGCTTGTGCAGGTAAAAGCCAGAGAGGGTCAACAAATCTATCGCGGAGTGATTGATTGTTCAAAGAAAATATGGAGAGAGGAAGGAGGCAGAGCGTTTTGGAAAGGAGCAGGAGGTCAGTTTCTTTTCAGCTTTTATTTCATCTGTTTTTTTTTTGGAAATTTAGAACTGGAAAGTTCAGTGCGTTCTGACTGATGCGCGGCCGACCTTACCGGCCACTACACCTCGCTCGGCAGCAAACTTTGTTGCGATTGGGCGATTTCATAACGAAGTCGTGTGTTAATTCACAAGCAAAGGATCACTGTACAATCATCATCACAGAAGTACTTTTTTATCGACACAGAACCTTTTTACTCAAAGGGATTGCGTGACAAAGCAGCAAAACGTTTGTTTGAGAAGTGACCCCATGAACGGAAAAGTGTAAGAGCAAATACAAGCTAGAGATGAGCTGATGTAAGCCAGTTGAATATCTTTTTGCTGGTAATAAGTTGTTTTTCTTGTCTATTTTAGCTCGTGTTGTTAGATCCTCGCCACAGTTTGGAGTCACGTTACTAACGTACGAACTTCTTCAGAGAGTGTTTAAAGTGGATTTCAGTGGTAGAGGGTGAGTGTGGCACGAAAAAAGCCATTTTCTTCCTGGACAGAAACTTCTGTTTATTCTGTTTAAGCAGTAAACATCTCAACGCTGAATAGAGATTACCCTATACTGTACCAAATGCGTTCTCGGTTAGTATTGGTTGGTCTTGATTGGCTGAAATAACTGAGAAAATACTCTGGTTTGATTGGTCGAAACGCTCTATGGTTAATGGCGTCGTTTAGTAGAAGAAAATCTGTAATTCGCACTTCGGTCCTGTCGGGTGTCTATTTTTGCCGTTTGTTCTCATTTTGGCTTCCGTTTTATGACCTTTTCTGTTTATTCCTGTAATAGAGTGGTGGTACACGAAGCTTGGAGTGAGAAAAAATCGGTCAACCCAGACGTCTCTATGCACCCTGACCACATTGGTGGCATGAGACTGGCCGTGGCCTCGTTTGCAGGCATTGAGACTAGGTTCGGCTTGTGCTTGCCCAAGTTCGCACACACGTCATCGTTTCACACGTCAGCAGAAAAGAAAGTCACATGATAATTTTCCTGACTAAACGTGAAGAAAATGGTGTAACCTGGCGAGACGAATGGGGAAGAGAATTGCTGGACAATTTACTCGGCAATTTGCAGTCAATTAATTCCCAAGAGATACATTGTAGTATAATGGTACAACATTGATTCTGTATATATAATTCATGTGGCGTTTCGAGCAGCTTTGAACCCGGGTCTACGCTCTTATTTTACCTCAGTTTTTCTCCTCGGTATTCACAATCGAGGGGCCGGGTTTCGCAATGGATTTGTAAACCTGAAACTAAAGACATCGGGAAGGCTGAACTTATCGCGCGAACCAATTTTAACCTGACGGGAAATGGTGTGGCTTGTAGAAAGCGCGAGAAAAATCACGCGGCCATGTCACGATTTCTGTTGCACCTGATTGGCTGGAAGAACTGAGTAAATGGCCTGCTCTGATTGGTGGCATCGCGCTGTAAGAGTTTCATGAATCAATCATAGAGAAAGGGAATACAATATAATTAGGAAGCAACAGGCTGTATAGCCAATTGCGACTTTTCCTAGTATTGTAGAAAAATCTTTAATTTTCCCTTCGAAATATAGGGGACAGGGTTCGTTGCTCCCATCTAACACCCCAGGAATGAACACTGGAACTGGGTTATATATCTGTAAGTCATCGTAACCTCGTTAACACTGAGTGATTTATCTAAAAACAAATGATGGCGGCTGTATTCGCAGGCTACCTTTGCGCCAGATGTGGGAATTGAATATTATTTAATCACCGGCGCCTGCTTTCTTTTGTTGCTTTGTCATATTTTGAATGGAATTATTGTAATTATGGAATTATATTATTTGGTGATAAATTGTAGGAATTCCTGTAGCGGGTCCCTTTTTTGGGGCAAATAGAAGCTCAGTCTGTCATTTTGTCTTCTGAAGAACATCTTCAGTAATTAATTTTGTTTATATCATATCAAATCAAATTGAAGCTAAATTGAAAGCGTCGAAAACACTCTCGTAATCTTTGTCCACTCCGAGATATCACTAGAAGTTCTTTAGGTTCCTATTTCAATGCCAAACCGTGAGTGAATACAATACATTTTGTAAATATCAACAGTTTTTTCCTGTTGTATCGGTCATTGGTCAAAAACAATTTAAACCTAAAGCGATGTTTCTCGTGACGTCACCCACATATGCTAACCAGAACCTAATTGGCTGTTGAAACAATGACTTCTTTTGTTCTGTGGTTGGAAAATTTGAAAATCAAAAGATATGTGACGTCAATGTTTGTAAACAAGAAATATCGTTATTGTAATTGTAAGCCTGTGAAAAGATACGTAGGGGTGACTGTCTTTTGTAACATTAACAAAATATATTCCGTGGATTTTGAAAATTGTGTTATTCGATTATTTAGAGACTATATTACACTAGTTCTTTGTTAGAAATGTCGATTTCAGATTATATTCAACGATATAATGAGGAATTATTCACAGGTAAAATAGCTGTTTCATTTTCTATGGAACCCCGCGTACGACCACCAATTGCCATAAACATTTGGCCGCACTTACAACGGGGTGGCTGTAGTAACGGGGTAGGGTCAAATATGACCTTAACCAACTGTAAATTCATTCATAAATGGCGTCTGCATTTCAATGACTGCTTATCCATTCTGAGCCTCACATACACTCCCTCCTCCTCCCCCCCCCCCCCCCCACATTTTGGGCAACTCAGATTTTTTGGGCGGTATGCACTAAAACCAGGAACAGGGGAACACCACAAAACACGGAACACCAGAAATTTATTGACATTTTATGGTATTTCTGGTTTTAGTACATGCCTTTTTAGGCAACAAAGGCAAGGCAACTTGGGGGAATTTTTTGGGGAAATGGTTCAAACCCCTCCCCAGGGAGGGGGGAATTGCCTGTACGCCCATGGTCCAAGGATTTGGTTCGGGCTTCGGTTCCGCAAAGGTATAATTCTATTCCCTGCACTGGATAAATCTCTATCTAGAAGATAGCATAGTTTGTGTTGCCAACACTTATCCACTGGATAGTGATTTATACGGAGCTAGCTCTATCCACCCTTTGAATAAGTGACAAAGGCCAGAACGTTTCTGTGCAACAAGACTGGCAGTGTGCTTCTGGAACATTTTTTTATCGCTCGCGTAAATTTTCACTTTCGTTACGGATTTTTCGCTTTCGTTACGGATTTTGGAGCAAAGATAGAGACTGCGCGCAGTCTAAGCTTGGGATATGCGAATGCGATGAGCGGTTCCACTCCAAAGAAGCCCATTTCGAACAGGGCGAAGAAAAATATTGTGATCAGTCTTCCGTGTCGGATTTTTGTCGTTCGGTGTAACTGTTCGTTCAAGAAAGTTTATGGAAACTTCAATTCAAAAAACACCGCTGGTGAACAGTCCGAAAGGGCGAAGACGTGGTACATTAGTATAGAAAACATTTTTAATGTCTCTTGGCGAAGGGAAGAAGAGAGGTCTTCTCTAAATTCCTTGCAAAGGTGGTCGTTTCTGATTCTATTTTAACTGCATTTATGACATCGAGTCTGATTAAAAACATTCCGAAGCGGAAATGGAAGCATGTTGTAAGACTTGTAAACATCCTGTTTAAAATCGAACAAGCCGGGAAGCAGCAACTAAAGCCGTTAACTGGGAATTCAAGTGGTTTTACCATAGTTCCTCATTCGCGACCGAAATCCCAGGAGTAAATAAATCACACAACTGAATGAAACAACCATGGCTGGAGCGACAGCATCGATAGTACTTTTTGTAACAGAATAGCTTTGGTAAACTAGGCTTTTGCCAAAACCTGTTGCCAAAAACATCTTTGTTTTCAAGAAGAGCGAGAACAACTTGTTCCTGTTTCTTCTCTAACTTCACTCCTCCCAAATTCTCCTCGCAAACGGCAGTCAGTGATGTTTACTGAAATTTCAGTAGCACGAGCTTCATGTCTCAGCATGGGCTTCCGATGACATGATTGACAGGATGATGACAAATATGCGTCATCGCTTTATTTTCCAACCAATCAAAACATTCCGTCACCAGCGTGCCGGGCATCAGAAATGCTGTATGAAGACATTGCAGTCTCTATTTTTACTCCAGCTGGCGCCCACGAAACTCGCGGCTCGCGGATTTGCCGCTCGCCCCTCGAAAATAGCGCTCGCAAATTTTCGCTTTCGTTGCGGATTTTGAAGCAAAATAGGGACTGCTCGCAGTCTAATTGTCATTTGAATCTCTAGGGATTGGTTGCAAACCGGAAATATATGGCATTTTGATCCTAGTTACGTACTTGTTTAGTAATTGATAGGAAAACCACAAACAAGTTTTAAAAAATGATTTTTGTAAAACGTAATTTCCTTAACAAGCCGGCGACGTTTTTTTGACATTTTCGTGAAGACAATTTTTTTTAACAGAAGCATTTCATAGCCACTTTACTTCAAGCGTTTTAGCACTAAATAAAAATTGTATTTCCTTTCTATCGCTCTCAATAAGTGGTTTTAGGGCTATTTCCGTGTACAATTTTCACTTACCAAAATTGAAAACCACTTGACGAAATTCAGTAAGCTCCCTTACACTTGAGTAACACGCCAGATGGATTTTATTGTATGCAGAGGGTTTCTTCTTTCTAGAAAATAAACCAAACACGAGCTACGAGGGGGAAATTTATCTATAGCGAGCCTAAGGGGTAATTAAGATTCACTTGTAGGCGACCAGCTTTTATGTCAATCCTAGCAGTGCCTTGGTGGCACATGCAGGACTTAAGTGAAATATAAGCGAGTACATAACTTTATTTCTAATACGTTTTGTGAATTATCATAAACAGACCTTTTTCGCCCAGTTACAGACCACGTGATGATACTCTTTTCAAATTTTCAAATATTTGCGTGTATATGAATAAATAATTTTTAGATGGACAAAAGAATTCTCTGGGAATGTCACATGGTCTGTATTGGGAAAACAAACACGCCCAAGCGAAACAAGTCTTTTTATTACATTCTTTTCTACAAGAAGAAATGTGATCTTTGATCAAAGTATTGCCAGCCCTTTTAGTCATTTCCATGCAGAGGAATAAAACTTCAATTTACTTCTTAGGGCCTTCTTTGGGCCGGTTTGAGCGCAGCTAAGACGTCAGCTCCGTTTCCAGAAAAAAATCTTCTTAACAAGGCGTTTGTAATTACATGACGAACGTTTTCAGCTCGGGCTGAAATTGAAATTTAAAATTTCATGAAATGCGCATGTAATCAGGCCGTTATGTATAATCCCCGGCTAGCTGGATAAATTTATCCAACTGATCGGTTTAAGTCAGAGAGATTTCCCTGAAGCGATAAGTAGATTAGTCATTATGAAAAATGTTTTATTTGCACCATCACACTTAAGGTATTGCAGTTCAATTGAAATATTGAACCTTTCTGTTCAGTGCCCATTTATTTAAAAGAGCTTCCGTAAAGTAGTTTCCCTCTTTTCGTCAGTATTGTCTTGAAAGATTTATTAAAAAACCCAAGTTTAATTTCTTTTCTCTGAGGCTAACTTGCTCTTTTTGAAATGCATTTAGCGTTAAGTATTCAAGTAAAGAGCTATTCACGAAAGATGGGCCATAAGTTCATTGAGATTTTAATTTTCGCTTTAAAGCATTTGCCGATTTTGTCCTATCCTTTCGCCTGAGACATAATTGCTAAAGGCTTGTTTGGCGGGAATATCGGCTACACTTATGAGCCGACGCGATAATATTGATTTTAGCCGCTTATTTCACAAGCTAATAAGTGTCATGAATATTTAAAACTTTCAAGATAAATAACGCGCGCGTTTCCTTCCAGCTTAGTAGGCCGGTAGTCATAATTAATGAATATAAGGATTTGTAAAGTTTCCAAAATCCATTTCCTCATCAGACACTTCTTTAACGGAAAATTAGACATCAACTGATTAACTTGTCTTGGCGTAAATTCACTCTGAAAAACGTTCACAATTCCTTCAATACTTCGTATCTCTACTGTTCGGTGTTTTTTTAATTTATCGCCGGAAAAGCACGATCTCTTTATTTGCTCCGTTTTGAGAACTTTATTTAGACCGAGACGTCGCCAATTTTCTCTGAACTTAGCTACGCATTAATTTAATTTATTTGTCTTTGCCCAAACAAAGGCCCTCAGAAATGGCTCGTTTGTCCTGAATAAATCAATCTAAAAAATGAAAAAGAAGCCTTGGAGAGGAAGCAAGGGGAACTTTTGTAATGGTCCCGCATAACATACAAGATATAGTATGTGTCAACAATTGAAGCAAATGAAACAAATGTACGAATGGAAAGGAACATCACCTTCTTTTTAGCAACATGCCAATTGTCCATTTTCTTGAATGAACCAGAATTTTCATATCACAAACCGATGTGAACTGCTGAAACTGGCGGCAGTTTGTTTGACACTCTCAAGATAAAATGTTTGTTGTTGGACCGCCGATAATTTTTGCAGTATTTTGGTTGTAGTTTTCAATTTAACGTTTTCTTTTCTACTCTCATGCGTTTCTGCGCCTTCAAATAATGAATTACTGAGACTTATTCACTAGTTTGAAAAAAGTCCTCTCATTAACTGTTTGAACTGACTTATAAAGACATAATTTTAACCAGACAACCTAAAAAACAGTCACTCTTTTTTTTTTCTATTTTTTATCTATGCTTTACAGTCGTAAGCATATGGAAATTGTTATTTTCTTGGTACTTAACATTAACTGATCGCGACTTTTTAATCTCGAGTGGTAAATGCGCGTCTACTGAATTCCGGTCTCAGGGCATATTGAATATTTCGTGGCGCCTGCCCTTCAATCGGCATTTCACAATCATTGATTAAGAGCTTTTGCCACAGCCCTATTGATAAGATATTGAATAAAGCATTACTTGAAACGAATCTTGTAAACTATTCTAAGGAAATTTACATTTGCAAATACGGAAAAAAAGATCTTTTCCGAGCATCATCAGTGTCTGCATGATGCGGGCCGACTAACGCAAACAATCGAAAATTAAAATCTAAATACGAGCCAATATTTTTCTCCATTTTTTTCTAAATATTCTAGAGCTGGCCGTTTGGGTGTAGAACATTTGGGTGTAGAACAAACGTCTACGATTCTGGCGAATTACGACTCGTTCCTTCTTCACCGAGTGAGAAGCAAATTGACGTTGTTGGGGGTGCTTTTGTCCAGTGCGCGGAGCTGAACTTCTTTCTGATTTCTGACGGCGGCTCAGAAAAGGAGCTAAAACTCCCTGACCGTTCTCTTCTGTAGCGCTTTGACAGTCTTTGAATAGCTTTTCGGAACTGAAGATTGTACGTCGTATAAATAATCGGGTTGAACGCCGCGTTGCAGTTTGGCAGAAGGTATACAAATATGATCTTCACAAGTTTCGTCAACCATCCAGGCGGGCCGTCAAAAGCCTCAGGGCTATGCAAACTGAG
Source organism: Blastomussa wellsi (assembly GCA_947652115.1). Taxonomy (NCBI): domain Eukaryota; kingdom Metazoa; phylum Cnidaria; class Anthozoa; order Scleractinia; family Plerogyridae; genus Blastomussa; species Blastomussa wellsi. Next base: position 7,393,202 of record OX393566.1, on the reverse strand, counting down.
CAGTGTGAGGACAAAAAAGGGCGACCAACAAATGCAAAACACACTCAAGAGTATAATCAATGTTTTGGTCGCTTTCACTTCAAAGAAAATTGTACCGGGTGTTATTCGACTGGATTTACGTCGCGCGTTCGGCTGACCCCCACTGTACAGCGACTCTTGCAGCCGGAAAAGCTCTTTCGCTTGACCAACCGCTACTTTAAAAACGAAGCAATACATAAGCAGCATTATGGCAAAGGGAGCAAAAAATCCTATGACGGATATTACTGTCAGGAACACTTTGTTGTCGATGTAACAAACTTGGTTCCGCACTATTATGCCCGCCGCGTCGCCGGACACAAATGATAGCGACGCGAGGGACATAGAATATCCCCATAATGCTATTAGAATAAAGGCTACGCGCCTTGATGTCATTCGGATGTCGTAGGTAAGCGGGGAAGCGATTTTTAAATAGCGGTCCACACTAATGGCCGCTAGGTTAGCGATGGAGGCAGAGCAGAAAACAAGGTCCAACCAAACCCAGAATTTACAGGCACCCAAGCCGAGTGTCCACAGATACCTCTCTAGCAAGTTGACAATACGGAACGGTAGACATACCACAGCAAAGAGGAAGTCGGCCAGTGCCAGAGAAAGGATAAAATAGTTTGTTGGAACTTGGAGCTGTTTAACTGTGAAGACAAGGAAGCAAACTAGGCCATTGCCACCGATTGACACGATCAGCACAATGATCAGGATGACTGCTTGTGATACGATTTCAAGATCACTTGGAGCTGTAGACGTCAGTCGAGATGTGGTATTGACCCCAGAATTGTTCGCTGGCTGCGAAATGTTTGACAATGAAGAAAAGTTGTTAGCGCCAACTTGCATGATAACGTTGCTAATCTGCAAACTCTTATGGTCAGCTTTGAAAAGTTGGTGAGCTTTTTCCAACTGCAACGCTGTGTTGCCAAGTTGGCTTGAAAACAGCTTTCACAGCTCAGTGTCACCTGAATAATCCAGATTACGAAATGAAACCTGGCGTTTATCCTGTCTATTTATCCCAAAAAGGAACCCAAAAGAAACTTGAGTACTTATCTGAACTCGTCTCGCTCTTGGCTTCGACTAATAGCGTTATCAAATCAAACCGATTCGCGAATTAAGAGGACGTTACACACTGAAATCCCGAGTTTAGGTTGGAGATTTATCTTCTTTGAACATCTGCGGCTGGTCGTGTGTTTTCTTTTGAGACTTCTTTGAAACTTTAGGCTGTTAAGGCAGCCCAGAAGACGGGTTAATACCTATGACAGTCAAATGTCATTGAGAAATCCTCGGAAACGGATGAACTTAAGATTGGACAGGTCATCAAACTTGTTTCGATTGGTCCATATCATCTCCTTTGATCACCGACAAATAACACGCATTCATTTGTTTTGTTAAGTCAAACTTAAATAACTAAACATTTTGAAATTTAAATTAAAATAGACTCGAGCCGCCTCGATCGTGGGATCAAAATCATGTCTCAGTTTCGGACACAAATGATAACACGGCAGTCAATATCAGTCTAATTCCCGATCGTTACAATTATATTATTCGCAACGGAGAGTAGGTAATTAGAGATATTATACCTGCTCGCGATTTCCCGATAAAATTTTTCACATTGTATTTTCGAGATTCATTTACATTGAGAAAATACAGAATAATATCTTTTTTTCAGACAACATTGCATTATCATAAAGTAACATATATTTCCGGGACAGTCAATATTGAATGGAATCGACCAATGGACATATGCACCTGCAGTCGGGGCTTTTTGTTTTGGCTGAGACGGATTTTATGAAGTTAAATATCTTACAATAAACAACGGTTTTTGTGGCCGTGCGCCAGTTACCACGTGCTACAAAGAAAACGGAACAAAGTGCTTTTAGCCAAATATTTCACTGGTAACCGCGCAAGGGTGCAATGTCTTTTAAGCAACGAGCTGAAACAACAGATTAACTGGATTTGTTTATTCGTAAAACAATAGAAAACATTCAAAATCTAAGGCCATCTCGGAGAACTAATCGAGCCCATTACGGCGTTATCTCTAAACCCAAGTTCTAATTTCTTTAAGTAATTACGCTCTGTAGCAAGCAGCACCTCCGGTGTCGAAACTTCTCATCATGATAAAATCCCTAACGCGCCGACAAATTTTAATCAACAAACTTTTAATTGCTCGAGGCCAATATTGTTGAGAATGAGCTAAGGAAGATGGATTTGCACGTCCATAGGGGGAAAATGAGTTTTTTACCTTGATCTAAGATCACCGCCTAGCAATGTGCATTCAGAAATTATTTATGTTTGCTACGCTTGTTTTCAAATTTAGTTCTTTCGTTCGGCACTTTCTACTATAGCTGCAAAACAACTTTCCGAAAAAAGCTTTTACCACTTTCTCACCCAATATCACCCAGCTCTGGCAAGCTGGGTAAATAGCGGGCCGTCTTTTCGAATATATATTGCGTTTGGCTTTATAAAGTGATTTGTCTCGAGCAAATACTTTTCCTGAAATCTCGGTCGTAGCAGATACGTTCAGTATGATCTGTATAAGAAGCCGACTAACGGGAAGTTCAGCGTGTTTTCTTTGTCAAATATTTATTTATTGAAGTGCCCGGACATTCGCAAATCAATTTTTGTTTCACGTACTAAGAAACTGAATACCAAACACATTTAAATTATATCCGCTGAAGTTATATGAATGGACACAAAAAATATCAAAGGAAAAAGATAACCACCTACTTATAAATTTCTCAGCATATATGTTTTCTACATTTCTTCAGCGAAAAAAGTAATAATCTGATATTTATTCCGTGCAGTCATGACCCAGTCATCAGGCGTTTAATCGGAAATGCGTCTCAGAAAAAGACTACAAGCCCAGTAGATTACGTCAGCAAATTATGAATGTTCGTGTGAGAACCAACACATCGCGTCATTTATAATTCATTGACGCATTAACCTGAAGCAATAACAACCCGAGATTAAAAAATAAGTTCCCTAAGGAAATTGCTTGTTCAGTACAAATCCCCTTGTTAACAGGATGACATTTAGAATAAGCAAAATCACCGTGAGCGCCCACACTATAGCAAAGCCGGCCCGGTCTACACAAACACGTTTGTAGCCGCATTCAGTGAATATATCCACAATAATAATTTTCAGGATTCAACCCTGAAAGTCCTAGTTAAGCCACTTTTCCTTATAAAAGAAAAAATGTATCGCTCTTTCTTGTACCTCGGAAACAACCATGTAAACTAGTTAAAATTTCCTGTTCAAGACTTATAATCATTGACACAGGAATGTAAACGGTTTTTCTACAAAAGACCCTGTATTGTTCTTTCTTTTATTTTTGACATCGCTTGGTTGGACAAAATCCATCAACACTGTTGGAAAGGGCGCGGGTTGTTTTCGGCAGGTTGAACAAATCAAAAAACAAGGCAGAGGAACCATGGAATATATTATCACAGACCAATTTGTGTTGTGGACTTTGTAACGTTTTGTGAAACGCTTCTGTTCTGGTACTCGTGTGTACTAATTTGCTGTACTTGTGTGTTGAGAGGACATCCGACGGAAACGCTTGCAAGTCACGAGTAATGTGAGTGATGTACAATTCAAAGGGGATAGACCACAATCTCAATGCTGGCTCCTGTAAAAATATCTAATTGCCATAATCAGTCATCAGTAGGATACCTTAAATGCTTGTAATTTCAGAATTGGTTTCGGCTGAATTAAATCCTATACCAATTGCAGAACATTTCAGGTGGAGCCACCCACGATGTGAGCACAGTTACTGACAAGAAAAAGTAATAAGGAAAACAACGAAAAAGAAATTAAACCGTTAAATTGTGAACTAAGCAAAAGCTTTTTTCATTGTGAAAAAAAAAATGAGGTAGGCCCAGCATGCGTGCTTATATTTTCAATGATTCATTTTCGTTTTTCATTCATCTTCACAGCTTCTACCGGTCTCATGGATTAGCGATGTGCCAATCAAAATGTTTCCGTTACAATTAGATTTTGTTTGTATTTTGCAGAAAATGATACAAATTTTGCATTCTTCATAGTGCCCGTCCGAGGAAAATACCCGGATGGATAGTGCCCGTCCATAATTTTTTTTGTTAGCAAGCGGGCTTTCGTTAAAAAAAAGAAAATTCAAACGCTATTTGATTGATCTGCATTTAGAGGGTTTCTTGCCTAATTTTCGTTTATTCGTACATTTCGGCTTGCAGCAAAAACTCAAGAAGCTGTTTTGTGAATCTGCGCGCGGAAGAAAATTTAGTGTTGAACAATAAAGACAATGGAGTGTTTATGTCTTGGAAATTTTATGTTCTTAAAACTAGCATATTTGCCCTCGAAGCTTCGCTTTTTGGGCAAATATTTGTTTTAAGAACATCAAATTTCAGCGGGGCAACTATCAGCCGATAGTTCCTCGACATAAACACTCTATTGTTTAAATAGAAACACGGTACATGTTTTCTATTTCTTAAATAACGTGCATGGCTGACCA